>JBBYHO010402164.1:0-26571 GCA_038382025.1 Adansonia gregorii
GAATAGACTTTATCTTTATTGATTAGGATTGTGTTTAGGATTTTAAGTTGTTTAGATAAGTCCTAACCAGATTAGGATTAGGAATAAGATTAAGATTAGATAAGTCCTAATCAGATTAGGATTTCCTTGTTCAGTTAGGGCTCTACAGATTTGTGGCCTATATAAGGGGGTCTTATTCATGTAATTCAGGAGATTGGAATAGAAAAAAATACTTGAAAGTTTCTTCACTTTGTGAGAACTTCTTCTTTGTTCTTTAAACAAGAACTTAATTGATCTTATCAGAGTAACTTATGGCGATCAAAATTGTTATAACTTTGGTTCTAATCAGCAGGTTTGATTGGGGTCAAGTTCTGTTTGCTTGACTTTAAAGACAATCCTAGGATTCTAATTCCATCCGATCAGGTTTTAGTTTGTGTTTTCATCCTAAGGTTCGCATTATTTAGTTTCTCCTTTAGACATCCATTATGTTGTGGAGTTTTGGGTAGAGCCCATTATGAAGAATGTCATTTTCTACCAAATGATCCAAGAATTCCTAATTTAAGTATCATCCTTTATGATTGAATCTAAGAGCTAGAATACTTTTGCTAGTTTATTTCTCTATTTCAACCCTAAACCCTTTAAACTTTTTAAAAGCTTGGGACTTATATTTTATTAAATACATAGGCCCATGCCTAGAGTAATTGTTGGTAAAGGTAATGAGGTATGAGTACCCATTTTTAACCATTGTCTTCATTGGTCCATATGTATCTGTATGTATCAGACCTAATCATACAACAATCCTTTCACTTTTACTAGTGAATGGAGTCTTGGTCATCTTACCAAGAGGGCAATAGTCATATGTCCCATATGATTCATAATCAAATGGGTTAAGATAGCCTTGTTTATGTAAGTTGGCTACTCGACTCTTATTAACATGACCAAGTTTATAATGCCAAATATAGGCCTTTTTTTAATCATCCTTATTTACTTTTTTCACTTTCATGTTGACTAAAGGTATTTCTAGTTTCTAGCACAAGTAACTCATTTTGCAATGAGGTCAATCCATAGACCATGTCATACAGAATGATCGAGCAACTATTTCTCTTCATTCTAAACTTATAATCATCATTTATGGGAGGTATGAAACTGAAATGATGTTTTTAGACAATCAAGAAACATAAAGACATTCTTTTAGTTCCAAGGTTGTGCTTGAAGGCAATGATAAAGTGTAGGTTTTAGTGGCACCGGTCGTAACTTTTGCTCTATTGTTCATCCTTAGAACTTCTTCATTAGATCCATTTATCTATTGTTCCTTAGTAAACTTATGTTACTACATAAGTGTGATCCACACCTTAAATAAATAACATAGGTAGTTGAATCGATGATAAAGTAATTTAACTCAATCATGCTAGTATGGATGTTAGCTATCCATTTATTAAGAACATTTTTCAATTTGTCATACCATTCCAAACATTTTGAGCTTATGGCATTAAGTATCCTCAGAATACAGTTAACTTAACTACTGTTACCAATGAACAACTTAACACAAAACATGTAGGTATTAAATCTTTATTGGCCTTTTTATTAATATTTCAAAATAATAGCCCTCACTATTATATGGAAATCTCTTCAAGGTATTTTAGTGGGCTAGGATCTTTTTCAAGTTATTGCAACCTTGAGGATAGCCCAGCAAATTACATCTAGTGTAATTGGGTAGGCAACATGGCTTACCAATTGCATCCTCGTATGACTTCCAAAATTAGTTTGGTGGCAAAATTTCAACTATATGCATCATATGCATTTCACCTAATCATCACCTCTAATGCTATGTAGTTAAATTGTAAGCATTTGGATAACATACCATGAGTTGACCAAGACCCATTATTCATAATTCATACAGCTATGATGGCAAGCCTAACCTTGGAGATAGCCCAACAAGTCTCCCACAATCAAAATCGAGTATCTTGTTATGAATGATGGAAGGCATCTTTATCATGTAAAGCATGTGACTCAATATTATATAAGGGATTTCATTTATTCATATTATCTAAGGTCTCATCTTTGCTAGCATGAATAGCATTTTAAATTACATAAAATAAATATATTATCATACATATTACTTAAATGATTATGGACTTTCATCAAATGCAATTTCCTTGAGCTATCAAAGGAGATTACTTGGATAATTCCTAGGTGATTACATATAAAGTCTCCAAGGTTCATGGCATTGTAGCCATCCAAAGCATCAGAGGTCATTATCTTAGGATCAATGGAGTTATTTGAATACGTGTGGGTCAATTTCCCATTATTCCTAGCTAAGGAGGTGCCCAAACAGCCAAAGGTACATAAAAGTCACATAGGTGCATGTAAGTATCAATACAATAACCAAACCTTAAAAACCTTAAAAAATCACCCTTGGTATTGATATAAAAAGTTAGGTATCAATACCTTTGGTAATGGCATTGAGACGTGAAGCTTAGGCATTAATACCACATTACTTCAAAGCTAAAATCTTGATTTTAGGATGGTTTATATTGATACAGCCTAAGGGTTATTATACCTAAAAATTTGTTAGGCTTAGTATCAATACCATAAGCTTACGTATCGATACAAGCTTTAAAAAAATCAATACAAGAAGTAAAAATTGGTTTCGGTATTGACACAATAAGCTATATATCAATACTAGAAGCAAAAAATTGGCTTCAATATTAATACATTATGCCTGGTATTTATACCATAAGGCATTTTTGCTCAAATCGTGACATTTTTTACTTTTGCACCATTGAACTCAAAATCTGATTTAAACATGTTTTTGGGATCAAAAATCATTATAATTCATAGCTGGCTTTAACTTTGGACTTATTATTGGTTTTTAACAAATTTTCTTAGGCCCAAAATGGCTTAAAATTAGGATATTTGCATGAAAAGCATGGTTTGTTTGGGGCATGCTTGGCTTTTCTCCATGTTCCAGATGCCTTCACCCTCTTTACTTCACTGTTTTACTTATTGCAGCCAATGGAAAGATAGCCAACTAGGCATAGTTCCCAAAGCTATCATATGATACATGGCTAAAACCCAAAAAGCCTTTGCTTTATCTTCCAAATACATAGGCTAAACCTTAGACTATAAAAGGATTCAACTTTGGCAAAGCAAACATAATTAGAAGCACATTCAAGCACTCTCCAAAAAACACTTCTCACCCATCCTCCTTTAAAAAAACTCTTTTATTCCCTTAGTTTCTTAAAACCACCACCAAAAAGTCCTCTAAAACCCTCTATTGCACTTTTTTTTCACCTTAAACCTCCCCTCCGTTGCTAGCACATCCCTTAACCTCATTTTGGCCATCTTTTTCTAGCTAATCAATAGCAAAGAAAAGATAAAAAGTGAGATAAAAAGTGAGCTCAAAGCTAACAAGTCTTTTGCTTAAAGGCTAGAGTAAGGTTTAATGCTACTTGGTACAATTTCTATCTCTTTTTACCTTGTTTCCTTCTTTTATCATCATTTTCATCATTTTAGAAAGTCATATCCAAGTGACACTGATCTTGTTCTTAGGACTTTCATGCATTTTGTGGCCGTATTTATGTTAGACCTAATATTTTTGGTGCTATATTGACCCTCTTGGCATACTTTATTATGTTTATGTGCTCGGTTGCTTCAAAAACATGTTTTAACATTATTTTGAAAATTCTAGCAAACCCTTTGTTCAAATATTTTCATATCGTCCTCCATGACATGGCTTTTGATATTATTCATGAAACTAGCACATTGATGCATCTTGTTAGTCATTTTCTTTCATTTTTGTAAGTATTTCATGTCAAGATGCCATTTTTATTTATCCAAAAATGCTATTTATGTTCATCATCATGAATTTCGTATTTGGCTCATAATATATTTGTAATGATACTTGAAGCTAGCATTTTTATGCATCTTATTACTTGTTTTCTTTCATTTTTGTCATCATTTACATGTCAAGATACCATCTTTTTTGTCTGAGTTTGCTATTTAAGTTCATTGTCTTGAATATCATATTTAGTTCATAATATATTTATCAAGATGCTTGTTTGATGATTGTCAAAAACTTTTTTCAAAAGCCCCCAGGTTAAGCCGATGCTAACTTTAATAAATAAGGATTAACTTGGACTTAAGGTTTTTCTTTATTATTCTTCCAATTTTGGGGAAAAAAATCAAGTTTTATGTTTGGATTCAAGGGTTTTTAAGGCCAAATATTTTGTTTTGAAAAAAATGTATTTTTGTTATTCCAAGTTGTTAGGCCTTGCTCTTTTGCCTAGAGTCTTTGTGTTTGTGACATCGTTAATGGGTAACATGGTTAAGAGGTCGTCTCATTGTCTCAAACCACTTAAGAAATGTGTAAATAAGCTTATAAAGCCCATGTCACTTATTCACGAACATTTGAATGTCCATGGCCTAAGCTTGACCTAAGAAAACCAAGAAAATAAAAAAATACCCTTGTTTCTACCCTGAAAGCATTGTAGTCATGGCTTGAAAATCATTTTTTAACTCTAAAAATTGTTGATGAATTTTTTTATATTTTTCCATAAAATAACATTGAATTAGCTTTCAAATAGTATGTTGTTTGCCTTCGGATCAATCCAGATGAGGAAATTATATTTTTTCAAATTAACGCTATCTAAAACTCCTAAATCAATAATTTACATTTTGTTTGGGCCATTTTAGCCTATCAAATGATTTTTTTGAATTTTTAAAATATTTTTCCTATAATATAAGTCAAATTTCCTTTCCAAAATGTTATCATTTATGATTTAATGATCCTAGATGAAATAGGGATGATTTTTCAAAGTTTGCCATACCTTTTCCCCTACCATGTTGTCAGTGTCATGCTTGATCCAATTTCAAAAATTATTTCCACCTGGAAAGCAATCTTTAGGGTTTTATAAAATATTTTTGTATCAAATCTTTATCAAATCACCTTTCCAATGGTAGTTCACCAGATTCTAACACCTCTAAATTTGCCTAAAATAAATTTAAAAATAGTGATAGCACAATGCAATTCTATCCCTTACTTTTAGAATTAGTGAAAATCAATTGATTTCCTCTGACAGGCATTTGGATGCCTCCATGTGATCTCAGTTAGTCCCTTTAAATCAAATATGTGCGTCAACTCCATAAGTTCAAATCAAGGCATGAGTTCTCTTTGTTGTGCCACCTTTATTTTTATCAATTTTTTTTTGAACAAAAAATCATCTATTTTGTCAAGAATTCATCAAAAATGTCATTTTCTCAAGAAATCACCAAACCTTTGACAAGATCAATCCTTTGAGCTTGTCTCTCCAAAATCATCAAAGTTTTAATCTATAGGGATATACTCCACCCTATCTTTGAGGGGACACTTTAACCCTACTTTTACAAACATCATTCAAATTTTAAAATCACTAAAATTTTTATCTTTAGGGGTACTCCAATCTCGACATTTGAGGAGATACTCTAACCTTGCCTTTCAAAATTTGTCAAGAAAAATATTAAATTTCCTCTCTCTTGGGTCACTACAAACTTTTGCAATTTAAACTCAATTTTCATGCCTTAATCAATCAATAGATTTGAGCATGTCTCCAAAATTGTCGGCTTGTTATTTCAAGATAATCGATGACAATTATAAGACACATTCCAATCGTTCCTCCTCTTCCCTTGTTGTTTTGTTGATTTATTTTATGCGATATATTTCAATTTCATCTTACTAACACGTTTCCTTTGTTATGATCATTTTGCACCCATATTTCCAAAATCATTTTTGAAAAACTATAAAGGAATGTTTTACGTTGATATCTCTCTACTGCTTGATATGAAAAATCTAATTTTCAAAAAAAAATATAGAGAATATATAAAAAAATCATATGTTCTCCACTTTTTTAGGTTACATATGTAATCTAATTTTTTTTCTAAAATCAAGGTTTATTTTATTCAAATTCATGCATAAGAAAGGGATTAATTTAAATAATGCCAAGTCAAAATTGAGGGAACTAAAACTAAGTTAAGATATGGTAAAAGGTATCAATTTCAAGCGTTGAGGGGAGGTTCATACCTTCTTGTGAGTAACTAAATCTTGAACCCAACTGTTAAATTTTCAAATTATGCAGACTATAGAATCGATATTTTGAGTTTAAAAACTCTGAATATTGGATTCAATAGGCATTCGATCATGCCTAGCCTAAATGATCAGTGGCGACTTCAATTATTGGCCACTTCGTTATGGCCACCTGAGACTAGTTGGATGAGTAATTTGTCCAACGATCCCTTTACATGATTAAGAGCCAAGAATTCATACTTTTTTGCTACCATCACATCAAAAAGGGAAGAGTTCCAGTCAAGAGAACATTCTCCCATTAAGAAATACTTTTAAGTCGTACATGCTGTTTTCGCAAGAGGCACGTTGCTGATTAACACCTTTGCTTGGATCTCCATCTTAAAGTTATAAAATCTTTCTAACTAGTCCTAGTTTTACACTTATATGTAATCCAATTACACTTATAATAAAGACACCTCAAGTTACATTTGAGGGGAATTAGATGAGAATACAATCCAAAAAAAAGAGATGAGGTAAGATGCGTAAACCCTTTTTGGAATAAAAATTTTTAAATAAACATAAATAATTATTCTCATAGCTACAATCATATTGGGCTAAGTCCATAATCATTCGATCCATCCATAAAAGTTATGAATATATTTAAATATATAATCAGCTTGGTATCTAGTTACCACTTTAAATAGTATTTGACTTGTCTTGATTTAATTAAGAAAATAATTTGTTATACATGATTAATCTTTATCCTTATCTCATTAGGACAAAACCTAATTAATTTGATTAATCATTTAAATTATGATATTATCCAACCTTGTCTTAAACATTTTAAGATATTTTTTAATTGGATAAGATTATAATTTAGTGATAATTAGGAGTTTAACTAGACTAATATTCTAATAGAACTCTAATTTACGCTTAACTAGCTAACTATTAGCTATGATAACTTTATCTTTATTTTTATTTTTATCTTTATCAGGGTTAACAATATTAAGCCTCGAACATAGACTTCTAGTTGGAATTAATTTCTGAAAAACTAAGAGGTTGGTGTAAAAAAGACTCTTATCCTCCTGGGTTTGCCACCTGCTATGGTAGTTACCTCTAGGCATTGTAATGTTAAGCTACCACATATAGTTTTCTCCTACTAAATCTCTAATTTTTTATTGCAAATTCTAGCATCTAATGTTGCCATTAATGCCATAGAAAATGTGCCAAGAAGCTAGTTTGAATGCATCAATGAAAGATGTACATATATGGCACCTTGAATTATTCAAATTTGAAACATTTTTAAATCAATCTTTTTCCCAAATTGTCCAACAAGTTTCATGAAAGTTTGTGGCTTTTCCAAGGCTGAAAAATAAGGAAAAATTGCACCAAGTAATAGCCAAAATTCTACAATTTTCAAGTAGCATGAAAATCACCAAATCAAAGCAATTTTTTTAAGAACAACAGTTAAACACTACTAATCAGATTTGATCTTCGTAAAAATATTAAAACTAATTTTAAATAATTAATAGGTGATTAAAAAATCATAATCAATATGCTGTAAATATGTGAAAATTTTCAAAAAAATCATACAAAAATCATTAATCATTGAATAAATAAAAAGAAACCATTTTTCTATTAGTAACAACTAAGTCTATAACCAATCAAGGGTAGTAAGAAGCCTTTGATACAGTTTGAAGGATCATATCCTGAGCATCATATGTCTGCTATTTGGTATTGGGTAAGTTGATTTACAACAAAAATTAAAGGAGAATAAAAAAACTGTATAGAATGTCCAGCGGAACATATCGAACAACCTCAATGGATCAACTTATAAGAAAGAACCTAAGATCTTAAAAATCATGCCTCAATTCTAAGAAATAGGTTCCAATGGATTTGTTACAATCTCCACTTTATTGTTGTATAGAAAGCTCGGTTACCACAAACCAAAGTTGTTTAAGTATCCAACCTCTAACAGTGATCTACAAAGGTGACTTGGAAAACCTTTGTACGGTTGAGACTGTATCTTGCAATGAGCTATGCTAACAGCTTAGGTTTTAAAAACCTTCAATTGGTAAATAATTCACATGCTAAAACTCAAAGGAGAAGAAAAAAATGATTTATCCTAAGTCTGTTGGGAGATGCCACTTAAATTATAAAGTGTCATAACTAATCCTTGTAGGGAATTCCAAGCAATGACTAGGCTTAAAATTGTACGATGTCTCAGGCTACCAAGTAATTAAATTACAAAAATTTATAAAATAATTCATAAACATGGCAGCGAAAACAAATTAAATAAAATAATCTAAGACTCCCTAAACAAGATCATCTTGCACAATCTTTATTACTCTTTAAGATCAAGAAACCTAAAAAACTATTTAAGATTCAAACATAACTCAATTGCAATTCCATTGATCTAAGAACACTACACTGAGCCCAGTTATCGAAAACCAAAGCTTTATTATCCAGCCTCTAATAATCATCCACATAAATATTCGAAAAGCCTTCAATAATGTAGAGACTTTGTTGCCAAGAGCCATGTTACAGCTTGATTTCAATAATTCTTCCTTGCACTTAGAAGACCTCGATTCCACAATCAAAGAACAAAAAAGAAAACTATTTTCCTCTTAAAGAGCTAAGATTGCACTAATTCCCTTAAGGATTCTATGGAAATCATAAATTAGGGGTTTACAAGCTTCTTGGGTAAAATTTTTTGCCTTTTCACTTTTATATGGGATGGCAAGCAATAGGCTATATACCTATGGTTTAAAATTTTAATTTTTAAGAAATCACAATTTTGACCCTAGCCTATGTGAACTCATTCAAGTTCGGCCTAAGTAACCATTACTTGTATTAGACATACAAGCCCAATCCCAATTTAATTTTTGCTAATCATCCTTTTGTGTGTAACTCGTTAGGCCCCCATCAAATTGGCAATAAATATTAAATAGCCAAATAAAGAATATTTTATATTTATAGATAAAGATTGGTATCTAGCAATGCATCATGGCCACCCAACATACAACGAGTGTCAATATGGTTTTGATAAGCCCTTCAATATTTAGTATCTCAATGTAATATCCTTCCATCATATATCCAGGAATTAGCAAGAGCGTGATTTAGTGTCTACTTAGCTTATTCCATATTAATATGTAATTTCTATGTGTTAACTTCATAATCAATATTGCCTTGGCCAAGGACTTTGAGTTAACATAGGCCAAATACATGTAAGATATGTCCTCTCATATCACTTGGGGTGATAAATCCTCTCTAGACTACTATTCTTCTACCATATGATTTATGCTATACCGAAAACCACCCTGCCATAAGCATCCAAATATTGTGGGCCTATTCATGATGAAATCAAAGCATGACACTCCTTATTTAAGATGACCTAGTGTCACCAGTCTAAGGATCACTTGCACTATTGACACATGAAAATATTTCCATGTACACTTTAGTGAAATGTTAAATGGAACTCTTATAGTGGGCCATGTTCAGTGAACTTGTTATCATAACAAGCACCCATATAATGTCCACAAGTATCTTTATATTTCAATGTATGAGATTGATTGCATGCAGGCTTGCATATGCCAGTCTTTTTGCATTACAATGCCTTGTCTTGATAATACGATGATCAAAAATAATTTTAGACACATAACTTTAATGCATAGGGATCTCATAATTGTAACTCTTTAAAATTCCCTTGCAAGGCCAACATGTTTCATGGGATTTATCTATATAAGATATTTATAACAATTATATAATTAAACCTTATGTATAAAGAAATACCTTTATAACATTAATTAAATATAATGTTTGATTATATAAAATTGCTAAATGCTAGTGTTTTACAAGCCATTATTATTGGCTTGTGGGGATTAAACTAACAAAAAATCCTTCTTAGAAGTGACGCTAAGGTGAGCCTTAAATACCTAAAGGTGTAGTGCAATCAAATTTTCAGCACCTCACAATTTAGTCCTTAGCCTTTAAACAATTCAAATTTAGCTTGACTAACTTTTACCCTTTTGGTAATTAAGCTTAGTCTCATTTTAATTTCTACAAATCACCCTTATGTGTGCGGCCCACTAGCCCCCATCACATCAAAAATAAATATAAATGATCTAGTTGAGAATAATTATTTTTATAAACCAAGATAGGCGTCTAGCAATACATCATGGCCACCTAACATTCAGAGAGTTTCAAAGTAATTTTGATAGGCCCTTCTGTGTATAGTATCTTAGTGTAATTCAATCCTTTCATCATCTATCCCAAAATGAGTAAAAGCTTAATGTAATTTCTACTCTTAATCCTTTCCATATTCACCTTACAACCCCTATTATTAACTCTATAATTGATATTTCCATGGCCAAGGATTTTAAGTTAATAAAGGCCAGGAACAGTTAAGATATATTCTCTTTTATCACTTGGGGTGATGAATCCTCTTTAGACCATTTATACACCTTCAGTATGCTTTATGGTATACCAAAAACCATCCTATAGTGGGCATCCATTTATTATGGACCCATCCATGATGATATCTAAGTATATAAATCCACATAAAAGATGCCTTGATGTTACAACTCTAAGGATCACTTACATTGCTAACATATGAAAGTATCTCCATAGACACTTGAGTGAAATACCAAATGAAACTCTTATTGCTAGCTATGTTCAGTGAACTTGTTCTCATAACAACCACCTATATAACTTTATACTTCAACTTATGAGATCAGTTGCATGCATTGAATTCATGGAGGCGTAACATATACTAGTCTTTATGCACTGCCAATGCTCTACCTTGACAATATGATGACTAGGAACATTTTTAGAACATAGCTTTGATACATAAGAATCTTATAATTATAGCATCTTACAACTATTTTACAAGGCTAATTTGTTTCTTGGGCTTTATCTACATAAAATATAATTAACTATTATCAAAAAATCTTCTGGATAAAGAAATACTTCACATTACAATAATAAAAACATAATGTATGTTATGTGAAAATATTAACAACTAGTGCATTACAAGCTAAAATATTGGCTTGCAGGGCTTACATTAACATAAAGAGAATCATTTCCTTTTATAATTAAATGGAAATCTTTTTTGCCCTATTTTGATGAAAATCCCTTATATCAATAAAAATCCATAATTGGGTGAGAATATTTTATTTTGAAGTTTCTTTTGAAATGGTAAGAATATATTGTTTTTGAAAGTTTTGGCAAAAATCCCTTATGCATAGAAGTTTTCATGAGAACCTTTTAACTTTGACATGAATCCCTAAGTAAAGTGAGAATCCTTTTTACTTTAGTAGTTTGGTTTGGTGCAAATCCCTTAGTTTAATTTTGGTGAAAATTTGATAGTCTTGTGCCAAATCCATGGTCTTAGGGAAAATCTCATATCTTTGATAATGGTCAATTATTTTTAGTGAAAACCCTTAATATGGAGATAAAGTTGCAAAAACACCTATTTCTAACCATTCTTATGATCTTTTATGAGAAATTGGAGGTCCAATGACTAGGGCAAAAACTGAACACATCAAGCAAACTTTGCAAGGATTAATTATAGAAATGCAAGCAAAGGAGGCTGTTCAAGATGAATTAGATGCATTATCAAGATTGATCACCTTTCTACATTGTGCTCAGGCTTTAAAGGGTTAAAAATAAAGGTTGGAGCTAATTTCACATGTTCAAGATGAATGGAGCCCAATTTGCATGTATTCAAAAGCCTATAGTTTAGGATTTCAATTTTTTATTTTTTAATAAGAATTTAACTTTTCATTTTTAATTTGTTTAGATGATTCCTATTCAAATTACGCTAAGGAGTCGACTTTCTCTTTATTGATTACTATTAGGATTATGTTTAAGATTTTAAGTTATTTAGATAAGTTCTAATCAGATTAGGATAAGTAATAAAATTTATCCTTATTGATTAGGATTGTCCTTGTTTAGTTAAGACTCTAAAGATTTTAGGCTTATATAAGGTTACCTTATTCATGTAATATAGCAGACTGGAATAAAAAAAAATCTTAAGAGTTTCTTTAGTTTGTGAGAACTTCTTCTTTGTTCTTTAAATGAAAACTCAAATTAATGTTATCAGGGTAACTTTTGGCGACCAAGATTCTTATACCTTTGATCTAATCAGTAGTTTGATTAGGGTCGAGTGCTCTTTGCTTGATTTTTAAGACAATCATAGGGGTTTAATTCCATCCAATCGGGTTCAAGTTATGTTTTCAGGCAAAGGTTCACTTAAATAAGAATCCAATATCTTGGTAAAAATCACATATCTTAAAATTATATATAAAAATATAAAAAAAACTTAAAACATATATTTCAAAAAAATATAAAAAATAAAATTAGAAAATGAAAATGAAAATGAAAATGAAAGGAAGAAGAAATCTAGAAAGAACAAGATTTTAATAAAGAATAAAGGAAGAAAAAGAATAAGTGAAAAAAATAGAAGAAAAGGAGTTGAGAAAGCTGGTTGGTTGTGATAGGCTTCGATCCTGCAAGATTGATAGCTATTTGGCTAAAGGGAAAGGAAATCGAAAGAGGGAGAGAGAAAGAGAGAGAGAGAGAAAGAGAAAGAGTGAGAATTGGAGGCACAAGCCACAACTTGCCTGGCCTAAGGTAAATCCTATGCCAATTTGCCTTAGGTTGGCTAGGCTATGGCCTATAAATGCTTGTCCTCCACTTTTCTCCCACTCTCTTTTTTCAATTTTATTTTTCAATTTTTTTATTTTGAAATTTTATAAATTTCAAAAAAAATTCAAAAAAAAAAGCTTATGAAATCTTCTTTTTATTAATTTTATAAATTTTTATTGATATATTTTTAAATTTTTCAAATTTTTCTTTAAAAAATCATTTTTACTTTATAAAAGTTTTCTTTTTCTTTCTATCTGGATTTTTATATATTTTTATTTTTCCAAAATCTTTAAAAAGAATTTTGGATTTTTAAATTTGTTTAAAATTTTATTTTAAAATTTATAATTTTTTATGTTTTTTAATTTATTTTTTTCTCTTAATAATGTGGCTAGCATTGATGTGGCATTTTTTTTGCCACAAGCCATGACCTCATTGGTTGTTAATGCCACATCAAGCCACATCATTATTTTTTTATTAATAAAGTAGTGATTGGGGTTATTTGTTAAGTGAAATCATAATAGAGGTACTTAATTGATCACTTTTTCCTTTAAGTATTCAATTAATAAGAGTGATACAGTGTATGGCCAACAATGTATTTTTACCCTATTCTATTTTACAACCAGGGATCGAGTTCTATGATGCAACTTCCTAGTTTATAGTATGTTGGATGTGGTTGAGCTAATTTGTCCTGTCTCTTTCCATCATACCCCTATTTGCTTGCATCTTTAGCCCCCCTAACTGACAGAAATTTAGGAGGGTAGATGATATTATATATTGCAGAATGACTAGCCGATGAACAGTAAGAAATTTGCTTCAAATGGCTTCTTGCTGAAACAAGAGGGGTGATTAAAGTGGCTAACACATGGTATAGTAGTTGCCTACCAAGCACATAATAAGCAGGCTTGCAAAAACAACAATGGCTGAGACAAACAATTTTATATCTGTGCTATAAAATTGTATACGTATTGCTTTCTTTCCAAAAGTCAAACGATAAAAAGTGAGAGCCAACAACTATGGGTTACACTTCACTATAATAACACATTAAATATACACCGACTGCTTTGGTTTAAACATTTCCTTCTTAAACCACATTAATGGGAACAAAGTGAAAAAGTCTATATAAACACATGTATCTATATACATATATTGCTATCGAATATGAAGGAATGTAACACCATATATGTAGGGAATTAACACTTCTGTAATCTCCACGCCATCATCTTTCTGGTAATTTTCCAAGATGCAACACATTGTTGTCTCAGTTGCCGTAAGGTTGGAGTTCAGCATATGAACATACTGCTGCACATGCCCATTAATATTGCTCTCAAACCAAAGTTGATTACAACAATAAGTTAATTTAGGTCAAATGTGCGTATGATACAGATATGTCACCAAGTGGTAGTAACAAAGTTCAACCTTTTGGGATCCGTGACGAATTCTAATTCTCCTTGAATGGTAGTCTGCACAGTTTGAACAAGACACCAGCTCCCATAGGTCTTTAATGCAGGGAACCAGCCTTCCAATTCGTACTTCTTGGCAGCTGCATCATTCTGTTTAGCAGAAGCCACTGACAGAACTTGGCAAGGTTTTCTAATTGGACAAAATCGAACCATATTAATTCAACTATCAAATATGTCCTTCCTAAGTAGACATAAAATCATATAGAAGTTTAGCAACTGAAGGATTTCTAATGAAAGAATATGCATTAGTACTGAAGTAGAATAATATGTCTAAATGCCTATCAGTTATGAGTATATACATCACTGCTATTAAGTCAAAACGCTTCCACTGTTATTGGCATGATGCTTCTCATTATGTTTCAGTAGAAAAGGATTTAATAATCCAGTAGATAGCTCAAAAAGGAGAACATTGGAGGGATTTGATCCACTTATAGTGGACTGGTCTTAACAGCCAAAAATTTATCTGATAGAAGCATGATGACTTGGGCTTAAGTGAGGGAAATAAGGTGGGCGCATGCTGAAGTTTTAGAAACAGAATGTTTATACCTCCTGGTAAAACTCTTCAGAAATTCTGATCATTTCCTCAAGCATTTCCCAAGAATCGTTTCCTTTTGGGCTAGTTAAACAAAACTACTTCATTTTTTCAAATTGATGAACTCAAAATATTCTTAAGAGTATCCTTTCCATGTGAACCAGCTTCCTTCCAAAAACAAGTAGAATATCCAGCATATCTAGTGGAAATCCAAGTTCTGTCAGCTAATGGCTGAAAATATGGCAACGCTATCAAAGAAAGATGACAAATGTATTTCATTTGACCTTATTGGTAATTGCTCATCTTTTTTCCATTCATCTTGATTATAAGCACACAATGGCTGCTCAGATGTGGCAATCAGGTACTTTTCATCTCCTTTGCACTCGATGAAAACCATGTTGTCCCAAACAAATTAAGTCAGAAAAAAAAAGCAGATCAAATATGTTTAAATGATATATTGTCAGAAGGTATCCTCTAGTCTGATGATAGAGCTCATAATCTGTCAATTTAGTCATGGCAAGGTTGGGTACTCCACAAGAAACCAACCTTCATAAAAAAGTGATATTGTGCCCCAAACTACATAACGATATTATCATATTACATAAATAGGGCCTTCAAGATAAAAATAAAACAAAATGTGTAATGGCTCCCAAACAATATAAATGAATTTGGGAATCGGTAACTGAGGGTTTTAAAAAGGGTAATATTATCAGGAGACAGAACTTTTCAAATAGTAAGTGGTAATGGTTGATTTCTTCTTGCTCAAGCTACTACCACTATAATGGCCTATACCTGTAGTTGAACATTATGTCATGTGCGAAGCAAGTATGATTTCTTTTGTGACCAGAAGTAGGAATGAAAGTTGAATCAGTGAACAGATTTATCTGAAATCATATCTTTTTCGAGATCAACATGATTTCTTAAACATGTAATAGAGTCATGTCTTCCTCTTATTCCAAGTAAAAACTAATTTTGAACCCAATTTAGTTTTGGTGAACCATAAGACCAAACAGATTTTCAAAATACTTGCCTTGTAAAGCTCTTCATTAAATTGAGATAATGGAGCACACTTCGCCATGATATCCTTTCTCATGAAGAATGGAGTCTGGATTAATGTATAACCTCTTTGTCTTAAAAATGACAACCATAGTTTATTAGAGCCTGATTAACAATTACTCTTGCTCCTTTCAGTGGAAACCTGTGCCTCCAGCAACATCAGCATCTGGAAATTTCAATGGTACCTAATCGATAAACATTTGAAATGCTAAAGCATATATGAAGTTAATTACGTTCTTCATATCTGCAATTCCAAGCAGCTCAATTGGATCAACATGATTCCTGAGATTTGGCTCCATATGCCTCTGCCCCCAACATCACACCATGGCATTGTTTACCTGGAAAACATGGAAGTATTTAAAATATCACATGGCAGTGAAGGAGGTATTAGTAATGAGTCATATGCTTCATCATCACTGAAAGGAACTGTGGCATGCACTATGTTTCCTATGGTCTTCAATTTTTAGTATAATTCAGCTCTAACTTGTCGAACTTCAGCTTTGTTCTTTGCTGCCAAATGCTTCTTTTCATTGGTGTTCTTAATCAGTTCAGTAGCATCCTCCCTGGCCGGTTAAAACCCACAGGCTCCTTTCTTATGAGTGAAAAAAGAAATCTACAAAAGCATCACCCCTTTGACAAATAGAATGCGTCTTTCTTTTAGTAAATTAACTTTTCAGGAGAGATTAATGTAGAATGTGTAATAGATAATTTGGCATGCAGGCAAATGCAATCCAAGAAGCATTGCTGTAGAGGTGAAATTAATCCAACTGGAAATTGATAATACGGATGTCCACAAAATAAAACAACAAAAACGAACCCACACATGTGAAAACATTTATGAGAAATGCATAGAAGATGAACTTGAGCCAAACCAATTTAAGCTGCGCGATTTCCTTATTGATCTTGTTCAAATCCTGCTGCAGATTATCAAGCTCATATTGGCCTGACCAACCAAGTCTTGTTAAGAGTACATGTTCGATTCATGAAATTGTATTTAGTACTTACATTTTATCCTATAAGAAAGTTAAGAAACTTGCATTGTCTCGATTGCACGTCAAGGCTAATGATTTCATCTACTATACCAACATTAGAGAATCGTTTGCACCGAGATTCATGAACAAGGTTGGGATCATTCCCTTTTTCGCCCTAAAAAGATTGATATCTAGCATTTTCTTGGAAGCCCAACACAAGGCACAGTTTAAATGCCTTCTGCCCAAAGCCTTTGATACAATACAAGAGAAAACAAATCCAACAATCTGTAAATTAACGAAAGCTAAGATATTTGAATCTTGAAAGTGAACATATAGATCCTCATACAGATCTCTTCAATACAACACAGGTTTGTTGAAAGGATCTCAGAGACTCATTAAAGTATGAAAGCCTAATACGTCTTCTCTTTTGATCCTTGTCAAACAAGGGTCAAGATTATTGAGCAAGGACAAAGGCGTCAAGACTATGTTTAAAAAGCATTCATTCTGGGTTAATTTGCATAGTTGAACTGAATTTGTGAGCCTCCCCTATTTCCCAGAAAGACTTCTGTAAGTAAATTCTTTTGATTGGTTCATTTACCTCGTTTTTTTTCCTTTTCCTTTTCTTTTAAATGTCGCCTTCGTTTACACTTCTTGTAAAATATGTTTCATTGAAAGTACTTGCTTTTCCTCCAATATTATGCTTGTGTGTCTCTTTCAATTATCACAAAGGATAATTTTTCTTTTCTCTAGTTAAAATAGAGATGGGAAAGGGAAGAAACATTTCCGAACACGATAAAAAGACAAGCAAAATAAGGGGAAATGAAACTCATACTAGCATGACATGATCTCCTGTAGTCCTCTCTAAAATGGTAATATGAATAACATTACATATCAAACTACAGTAACTAGTTCCATTTGTCTTAAAAAGTGCATGTCTGTGGTGATCCGCAGTTTTCCTATCTGTTAAACTAATGAAATAATGGAATATGGTCCTTTTGTTACCCACTGCAAATGAATGACAGTGCCATAAACCAAAAATATAGGTGCTTATAACAAGTAGAAGGCAGTCATCAGCAGGAATAGCAGGTGGTCAATTAGACTGATCTCAGAAACCAAACTAGCCACCTTTTTAGCTAGTGCGTAGCTTCCTTCAGGTGTACCTGTTGTCAGAACAAGAACTATCTGGTCCTTCTCTGAACCTATCCCAACTCTGGTATACTTGGCGACATTGAGATTATCAGAGTACTAAGACTGTGTAAAGTTAGTGTGCACAGGACCTGGAACCAGGTTTGGAACACAAGTTGGCATTACTGCTCCATACCTCGCGTTGAAGACATTCAAATGGCATTTGGCTATAACGTTTGGATAGTTGGCAAACTGTGGTTTAGTGCTTAGTACCATGAAGTTCGTGCAAGGTTGGTTCTTGAATTGATCAGCTAGTTCATCAGCATGCCACTAAGCATTGTCATTTTTCATTAGGCTTGTCAAGTTTAATAAGCTCGATAGGTGTTGATGCCTTCAAGAAGATTATCCCCGCCATCTATAGATGGTCAAGATGAAATCAGGTGATTAGATATGTATCACAGAAGGGCAAGAAAGCATTCTCCATTCTTTAACTGTTTGACTTTCATTTCATTTTTGTAAGAACAAACAAGTTCAGATGTCAATGAAAGTGCAAATAAAAAATAAAATATGAATTATCTTCCCTGTCTTTAAAAAAGAAGAAGAAGAAGAAGAAGAAGAAAAACATAGCTAAATGGCAGAAAATATGTGGCAGAGCTAAAATTATTGAACAGCTAAATGTAAGATACAGTGCAACACTGCGACTGATGAAGTTACTCAAAAGTCAAACCAATTAATCCATGCCAAGGCCAGGTTGCTCCAGATCTTTATTAACTCAACTTATGATATTAGAGAAAAACATTTCTTAGTCAATACGAGTCATCTAACTTCACAAACACTTCCCTGGTGAATGACATTTCAGAAAATGGGAACTAGTCATTGTTTCTGCGGTCTGTAAGTTATATGAAATCTTCTGGCCCAGAGAGGAAAGTATGGAGACTCCATAGCTAGATTCTAGTGATATGGCTGCACAGCCTACTTTGTAAGAATCAAGAGATTGTAACGGAGAGAACAATAATAGCACGAACTAGTTTCTGAAGACTCTAACTTAAACCTATTATGGTACGATAGTAACTTGACGAGGATTAATAGTCTGGAACTCTAAAATATTACTACAGCGCAAACTGGTCATTCCAAGTATGATCTAGCTCATCTCCATTAGATCCTCAAGCAGAGCCCATTTGAACTGCCACCTAGTTCAAATTTCTTGGTTCATGTGATCCTTCTTCTGATTGGTCAAGGTTCTTGGCTAGGCTGGCAACAAGGCAAGCTGAATAAACCTCAAAGCATATTACATATTTACGAGTTTGGCCAATAACTTTAAAAGAGAAAGATTAACATTTTGGTTGATAAATGAATCTCTTATCTTGTAATCCCAGAGAAGTTGGTGGATTCAACAGGTTGCTCTTCATCATCACTCTCTAACAATATATTTGGATGTACATGCAGATTATTAAGAGCTATAAGTACACTATCGCAAGATGGCTTGGATATGAATCTTGACCAACTCGACTTAAAAGGTGAGTGTTACCTCTTGTTCATATATATATATATATATATATATATACCATTTGTTATTTTTATAGGGGCCATATCGTTATTATTTTTCATTTTTTGTGTTTGGAGATTAAGTTATGACGATGAATCGCTCACTCGATTTAATTTTAAATAGTCGTTTCAAAATGACTATTTATTTTAGAGTTGCCATCAATTTCTTTTAGCTAGGTGAGATTTATCACCTATCAGAGTTTACGTTAAGGTTACGAAACCCTAAACAAACTCCAAAGTCTAAGCTTATACTAGAAATCATATAAAAGAGTCTGGCAGTTGGTTACAATCACAAGTAAAGATATACCCTCTCGTAATGCTCGAAAATTGGTACCTATTACTCACAAATTAATTTAAATTTTGATTTTTTATTCAGTCTTAATATATGACATTTAATTATAATTCTCATATTTCAAAACTTTTCAAATCCTAAATTTATTTTTTCATAAAAGAAAATCAGGCTTTTAATATTTTTGAAAATCAAAATATTTTTTATACTCCATAGGAGGACTAAAGGAATAAGAAATATCAAAATATCTATTATATCCCTACTGGAGAGCCAAAGGAATATAAAAGGTTTTGTTTTAACATTTAAAATCTCTTACGTATCCTACAGGAAAATTAGAGGAATACGTAAGGTTTTATTTTCCTGAATTTTGAAAAAATCTTGATTTTTATTTTAAAAAGGATATCTCATATTAAAATAATCCATAGAATCCCTCTCATATACTGAGAGAAATTTCACGTATTACTTTAACTCGAAGATATTGCCTTAATTTTAAAAAAAATTGATTTTATTATAAATAATAGAATTTATCTTAAAACTCAGTTTCGACTATACATACAAAGCTAGACTTAAAAGGACTTGAACAAGGTCAAGACCAAAATATCCTTCAGAGTGCCTTCGATATGAAAATATCTTAATAACTCTAAAGGACTCAGTTTTAATGCAAAATTATTTAAATGCACTTAAGGTATACCTTCGACATGAAAGTATTATAGCACCCGTAAAGGACTAGATATTGTCATAAAAATATGAACCTATCCCTAATGCATACCTTTGTCATGAAAGAATCCTGATGACTATATAAGGCTTAATTCTAAATGAAATTACTAAAATGCCCTTAGGATATACCTTCATTATAAAAGCATTCCGATAATCCTAAGGACTCCAAAATGATAGAAAATGACAATTTTATCCTAAATGGGTAATTAGACCATTAAAAATGATCCAAAATGCAAAAATTATAATTAATCCCCTAAATTCTCAAAATTAAATTTCGTAGTCTGACGGAAAGTCGAAAGAATATGAAAGGTTTTAATACTTTTTACACCCCTACAAAAAAAATCAAAAGAATGCTAGAAACACTCCTAAATGGGAAATTTTATGACCATTTTCACCTTAAACACAAGATTTTCTTAATGGAGTTTAAACTTTACAATTTTTGTAATTTAGTCCCTCCATAAAGTAACTCTTGATTAAGAGCTAAAAGCATCATAAAAAATCATGGAAATCATGTCAAAAATCATAAGAAGCACTCGACCAACCATCTATGGCCTCAAAGCAATTTTTTTAAGTTTTGCAAATTTAGTCCCTAAATTTTTTAAATTACAAAATGACCCCAAAATGGTTAAAGTATATGAAAGACATTCAAACATGTTAAATATACATGGAAGACACCCCTAAAGGTCCACAAGTGGTACGGCCAAGCATGGTCGGCCCTAAAACAATTTTTTTACTTTTGCAATTTAGTCCTTATATTTTTTATAATTAGAAAATAACACCAAAATCATTAAAAAAAAATCAACAAATCACACTTGTACACATACAATCAAGCTTGGAACTACCTATCCAAAGCTTTAAAATTATTTTTTAGTTCCTACAACTTCCAACAACCACAAATAATCAAAATCATCATAAAAATAACAAATAAAATTAAATCAAAGTCACCATGGAATTCGGCCAACATCAAAAACAATAAAAAAAATAATTTTTCCTCAACACAACATCATGAATATTGACATAAATGTGTATCATCAAATGTAGATACAAAAAAAAATCATAATCAATAAATACATAAACATATTTATCACATATTAGTAGGAAAATGTCAAGAAAAATAGTATGAACATAAACATATATATATATATAAATCAACACCTATCAACAACATATTTCATAAAAAAAAGCTATAGTTAAAAAAATTTAAACATAACAGCTAAAATATGGAACATTGTTTATAGCCATTATGCTTAGCCCTTCAACATGGATTAAAATCCATGAGCTTAAGCATGATCTTGGCCCTCCAAAAGGAAGAAAAATAAATAAGATGAACAAAAAAAATTGTTTAAGTGTTTATACCTTAAAAAGCTTGAAATTTGGAAAATTTTAGGTATTTTTAATGGTTTTTCTTCATAAACCCATCAAGCTCAAAATAATCAATTGGTCAATTGATAAAACAAAATGCCCTTAGCCGAGTTGTCTCTAGTGTTTTCTAGGGATTTCTTTTTTATATACATATATATTATTTTTTTATTTTTTATGTCATGATATGATATAATTTAATTAAGTTTATCCTTTTATATACTTAATCAAGGGTCTACATAGGTGAATCATGTAGGCTATGGTGAAGGTTAATAATGATTTATATGATAATAAACTTTACGATAGAATTTAATCCTAATTAAATTGATTATTGTATAATTAAACTATCAAATTTTGTAATTAATATAAGTACACACAAAATTTTAAAAATGTAGGAAAAAAAATTTTAGTTGCAAATTTTATAAAAAAAATGAAGTGGAAGGACTAAACCACAAGAAATTGAAAGTTATAAACTCAAAAAATGAAATTCCAAATTATTAATTCAATTTACGAATTTAATCAGATGACAGGCTAAATTAAACATTCCTACAAAAGTTTTTAACCCAAAAGAATTAAAATAATATCTTGGAGAGAGAAAAGACTAATTAAAAATTTTAAACTCATAAAAATTTATGAGCCAAAACCTTTTCAAATGAAAATTATGCTCAATAAATATGAATCGGAATTTCAAAAATCTATATCCAAGATATTTTATTGTTGAAATATGTAAACAAATTTTATAAATTTAAATTTTAAAAAATTCTATAAAAAAATATTCGTATTTTGAAGGCAAGAAAATTCCTAAAATATATTCAAATATTTGTAAAAAATAAGTTGAATTCAACATATTATTCAAAATATTAATTTACATTAACTTATAAAATAATAATGATAAAAATATGATATCTAAAATAAATTTTATCGAAAAAATTTCATGAGTAACACTTGTAATACTCTTAAAAATTCAAAATTAAATATTAAAATAGACAACTTAGCACTTCGTGGTATAAAATGTCAATTATGTATTTTTTGAATAGTTTTGATTTTTGAAGATGAGTATTGGCATAAATACTACATGGATATTGATAAAAATATACAATGGTTGACTTACCAATTTTTATAAAAAATCACAAAAAATCCCTAAAAATAGAAAATTTGTTCATGATATCATCTGCATAATTGAATTTCAAAATTTGAAAAAGATAAAGTTAAAAACCAATTTTTTGGTATTAATACTACATATATATCAATAAAAATATATGACAGTCAATTTTCAAAATTTCATGGAAAAAATCTTAAAAAATCTTTAAAAATAAAAAATTTGACTATGATGTTACTTGCAGAGATATATTTAAAAGTTTTGACAAGAAACTATTTAAAAACTAATTTTACTCTTGAATAGTCGTCTATTTTATCTAAGATTTATATTTTACAACTCTCGAAACTACACTTGTTGGTCATTTGCATATGCGACCATTTGATTAGGACTAAATTGGTCTTGAAAATGCCTAACTTGCTGGGATAAGGTCGACCTCTACCAGGCTAGCCGCTAAATTTTCTATCTTAAATATTTTAATCTATGAAAAAAATTCAAACGAAATTAAATGTCTACATTCACATTGCTACTTCAATCTAAAACAAAATAGAAAAGCTGTTAAAATGTTGACAGCCGCCTCTTATTTCGATGCTTTGTATAATTTTCTCAGCAATAAAAGGTACGAAATAGTAATTATACTAAGATATAGCATGGGCTGTTTTCTGGATCCATGGGCAAGGTCGCATAACCAAAGGTAACCTTCTTATCACATCTCTAAGCAAATCCTGCCTGAATGTCAAGACTTGAACTTATTACCTCAATCTTCGTTAAAAGACGAAGACAATACTAGGTTGAAGTCATCACATTGAACTTACAAGTTGCTAAACTAATAAATTTCTTGCTAGCTTCAGAGGGAGTATATCAGACAAGGAACTTTCAGATACAACGAAGACATTTTTAGCATACCAGCATAGTGAGAACTGGGATGGTATCGGGTCTCGCCAGAAAAGGCCGGATCAGTTAATTATTGGGAGATCGAACTATAATGTGATTTTGTCTTTTTCCCGATCAAGAACAAAAATCAAGGAATGACAAGTAGAATTAATTACAACTCTCCAAAAGTGAGAGAATTTATGGTTTTCAAGCTTCACAGACTCTCAAATACTATAACAGAAGACCAATTCAATCTAATTAGCAAAATCATATTAAAATTTCTAATAGATGCATCAAACTGAGTTCTCGTATGGGTTCATAAATATGGAAGTATCATGTGCAATGTCCATCCAAAATACTTGTAGATCTCATGTATAAGTAAAAATGTTTACATTCAATAACCATATAATACCTACACTGAACAGCTAAACGACCAGTTACCATTTACTAATGAAAAAGTTACAGATTTAAGACAATGAACGTCAATGGTCCAACAACATTGCTTAACTAACAAAGAGTATACCCAGATTTAGAAGGTTTTCTTTTTTAAAAAAAAAATTAAAAAACGAATAACTTGAGGAATATAAAAAAGAACGAAAGTCATTAAAAAGGAAAGAAAGAAAAGTTACCAAGATACCTGTGTCATAGAAGAGGAGAGTTGAGGAAAAAAAAGGAAAGAAGCAATGAGAAGAAATGAGGGAGCTTTGAAAATGCCATTGGTCGAGGCCTCATGACTGATGATGGGAGTGGGGAATTTGTCTTAAAGGAGAGTTGTGATAAAGAAAAAGAGTTTGAAATATTGTAAATTTTGTTGTGCTCGCTGTTTATCTGCCGGTAATGGTAGTGTTGCGGAAGTTTTAGCCGGTACTTGCACTATATAATCAATCCAACAATTTAGTCTCATTATTATTAAAACCATTATTTTAATTTTGGATTATTATTTTTTTCATTGACATTGAAATTTTTTTAACTCCACAAGAGGAGTTAAAACGTTATCATATGTGTTGTTTATTTAATTTTTATTTTATAAAATATATATTCAAGTCAGATTGTAATATTTTAATCCCACTTGTAAAATTAAAAAATTTCACTGTTAATATATTAAATAATTATTCTTTAATTTTTATACTTTTGAAATTGTTGTAAGATAGTTACGCTGACATGAAATTCATGTACTATAATCAAAAGTGCAAATTAGTCTTTTTACTATAGATCAAAACAATTTAATCCTTATACTTTTGATGTTACAGCAAAAAAGTAAAATTATTTATAGTGTTAATACTTTTTATTAAAATAATAATATGATAAGTTAACATTTGGTCATTAACTAATGTGCCATTAAATGGTGATAAAAAATTTAAAAAAAATTAATTTTTTTACGCTAAAAATTAAAAAGAAATTTTTTTTTGGTAAATAAAAGTATATTGTTGTATATACTAATTTTTTCTGTTAACATGGAAATGAAAAAAAAAATCAAAATTTTTTTGGTCTAAGCTAATTTTACTAGTATCGTATGTGAAATAAATTATATTTTTAAATAGAATTATTATGTTTAACCTAAATTATTTTTTATTTAATCCTTTAATTTGTTAACTATTATACTCCTTAAACACTTTCTCCTTTTAAGTACTTATATTTGAAACCCATTACATATTTTGAATTCAAATCATATAAAAAAATTATTAGAGACTCTTTTTGAGGAATGCAGTAAAGAAATAGACAAAGGTATGGATTTAGGTGGAGAAAATGCAAAGTAAATTCACTTTTTTTACAATGGCCAAAAATAATGACAAACACAAAATCAAACATATATAATAATTTTTTGATGATACAAAATTATATAAGTATCAATATACTGTGTATTTACTGAAAATGATTAATTTAAGGGTTATATAATATATGCAGCAACATATCATATATTTACCAAAAAATTATCCTTTTTTTTCATTTTTATGTCAACAAAAAAAAATTAATTTTTAAACTTTCTTATTAGCATTTAACATGTCACGTTAACATATGGCCAAAAGTCAAATTTTCAGGTCATTTGATATAGTTAACATTATTAATAATTTTACTTCCTTGCTTCAACTTTAAAAGAATAATGATTAAATTACATAGATTTGGAGTATTGAGACAAATATGCACTTTCCATATAATGTCAAGATCTCCCCAATACTTTAACCTAATTGGTGTAAATGTAAAAGTTCCACATTAGCATTTTGTTATTCCCATTTACAACCATTAGCCTATTTACTATTTTGCTACATTTTCAAGTGTACAAGCACAAAAATATTGAGTTTGATAGTAAAAAATTAAATTGATCCCTTGATCATAGTACAGATGCTAGGCAAAGACCTTAACCTAGTATTTCTTTAATGAGGTACTCTTTAATAATTGACAATTTTTTTATTTTATAACCAATATTACAAATTGTTGTATATCTTATTTTTAAATTATTATTATAATAATTCTGCTTATTGAATTTAAAAACCTCATAGCGATATATGAGATATTTTCTATTCTTTAATTAGGAAATTTTAACAAATGAACATATTATGTGAACATATCATTCTTATTCTAATATTGGTACATATAGATATCAAGGTATTTCAATGCATTATTTCAGGTTTAGTGACAGTTTCAAGTTTCCTAATAAAATAAATTAGAAATATCAATTGCACAAGTCAAGTTTTTTTTCGATTGGATCAATTCGGGTCTATGAGGCTAAACCAACAGTGCACTTATGAGGCTAGCATTGTCACACAAGAAAGCTATAAGACTTTCTTCTACCATGACATCAGCCTAACCTTGTGTTGGAAAAATTATCTTGAAGGTTTAAAATAGGATTTGTTGGACTTTGAAATCCTAGTTTATTTCAGAG
>JBBYHO010402715.1:0-15244 GCA_038382025.1 Adansonia gregorii
TTTTCTTGATTCCTTTGTCCCTAGGATACCTCAGACTACGTCCCTTAATGCCACATCTTTGTATTTACCTTTGATATAATCCCTAGGCCTTCTTGACATCCTTAAAATACTTTTTCGCAGGGCGACAACATCATTGTCCCCTCTTACGTCGATGCTCCAGATTGTTAAAAAAAATTAGCCCGGACAAAATAAGGTGTCTACAAAAGGTAGGAATATCTTTAGCTTGTAGGCCTTCACAGCCTTTCTGCCTACTTGCTCAACATGGCAAAACCAATAAAAGGGAGTCAACTAGACATGGCAACTGGAGATATCCCCTGGTGCAGAAGAAAACACCAAAAATGCCCTTTGCATTGTCTTCTAAAAGAAGGGGCTGAACCAAGAAAAGAAAACCAACTATCTTAAAAAAAAACTTTCTCAACTATCAAAAAAAGCTCTCCAACAATCCCAAAAAACTCTTTACCTCATCCCTAAAAATCCTCTAGCAACTTCAGCTCCAAAAGCTCACCAAAACTCTATTATATTGCCTTTCACCCATAACTAACCTCTATTCTCATAGCTACGCTAAACCACCATTAGAAAACCTTAAAGAACCAAACTTTTCACACATTTTGATCCTTAAAAGGCCTCGCCATCAACCATACCACCAAAAAGCTGCTTCTTCTCATCCTTTTCTTGCTAAATAATAGCAAGGAGAATGAAGAAATTAAGTTTATAGCCACTACTTTGACAAAGAGGGTAGTTCAAGTTTTTTGGTATATCTCTTCTACCTTGATCTTTGTAGTTTCTACTTTGTCATTAACATCATCTTATTAAACCCTTTTTATGCTTTTATGGCCACCTTAGGACTCCCATGCATTTTTATGTCTTTGGTTATTGTAGTTTAGGATCTTGATGTTTTTCTTGGTGGCTTCATGCTGTTTGGTTAACTAAGCATGTTCTTTTGCATTTTTATCACCATAACAGCCTCTATCCATGTATTTTTTGCCATGTTCTTTCCATATTCGTTTCTTCATCTAATGTTTAAAATATGCATCTTAACATGACATAAGTATGCTCATCCATTTCCTAAAAGCTTGATAGGCTCCATGAAATAAAATCGCCTTTTTAGCAAACTCTTTTAAACATGTTGATCCTAAGTTTGTTTATGCATCTATCTATCATCTCAATGAATTTTTTGTCATTTTTTCTATGAAAAATGTCATCTTTGCTCATGCATATATGTCCACCATATTCTACACCATTTTATGGTACTTTGTTTGTGTTGAGATAAATGCTTGAATGCTAGAAAACCTAATTTCAAAAATATCCCCAAGTACATGTTAAGTATATGTGATTGTTAAGGATTATTTGTGCCTAAATAAATATTAATTTGAATAAGCATGGTAATATGGAGTAAAATAAAAAGTTTGATAGTTTTCTCGACACACAAAGTGCACTTTCATTTTGCACTAGATCCCTACCAAACACCATGGTGAGGCTAGGATCTTAATTATTATGAGGAAGTAAGCCATATGCCTTTGTGAGTAACCTTTTGCATAGGCATGGCAAGACCCTTTGGGATATAAATTACCTAAGTCTTTTATAAGTAACCCTCCGCATTTGCATAGAGAAATACATCCACTAGGTCAAACCTATTACGCTAAACCCATGATGGGCCCAAGATTAAGGTGCTTCAGTTGTCCCTATCTGATGGAAGAGCTATTCGTATGCTTATTTAAGCATCTATATAAACTCATATAGTGAGCCCTATGAGCCAAACCATGTCAAACTATACCTGAATGCCGATAGAATAACCTAAAGAATAGGGTCACTTAAGGAAACGCCTTTTACCTTTACTCCTCTATACCATATTATACCAGTGATGATAGGTGAACATTGTCGCTCACATTTGTCATGTTATTTTTATGATCAATTTTTTAAGGTATGCTAAATGTTCTATGGCTCACCCTTCCTTAGCAAATGGGTGATGACGAGTAAATGTTCACACCTACAATGCCAAAAGTTCATAATCTGACCAAAAGAAGTCACCATTCTAATGACTTAACACAGATATTGACGAATGACCATCATCGCTTGTTTGGTCAGGCCTGTCCTTACGTGGTAGTGTATGACCATGTGTAACGAAAATCTTAGCATAGATACACTGCGATGCTGTCCGATTGTTATGCTCGCCCATATGCATCATATCGTCTATTCTTGAGGCAAACTTTTATGTGGCAATTTGATTGTTACTTTTGTTCTGTTTTGTGCTTATTTCTTTGTACAGCTGCTAATTTATCGTCTCTTTCTGTTCTCTTTTGCATGCATCATTTCATTATTATTATTGCCAAGGGACAATTGGCTAACAGTGTAATGTTCACCAAAGGGTGTTTGTCATTGAACAATAGTCCGCCTCAAAGTTGAAATCTTTTGAGAAAGTTCAAGCCTAGTCTGAGCGACAGTAGTGTAAAGATGAGGACGTCCTAAAACTGGGTATAACTCAGTAGTGCATGAAAATATCAAAATATGGTATCATCAGAATGACTGGCAAGATCTAAAATATTTATGGACCGGTTAGGATAGTACCAAAAAAGAATCATTCATGAAGAGATATGGGGATATTGCTCTTTTACTCTAGGTCTATTTTGTTGTTAATCTGCTGCAGGCTGCTTCCTAATTTTGGTGCCCTGCATATCAATGCTTTACCTTTAACCATAAGGATTTGACCCACACTATAAAGGGATATACCTTGCTGCTCAACATCAAGACGGCTAAGACTGATAGAATATATTGCAAAGCACTGAACCCTTCAGCTTTTAAGAAAAGATTGGCCTAGATTCTCAATGCACCCAAGACATGGATTGAGGGTCACATCAAGGAGAAGGGAAACAACGAATGCATTTCATGGGCTACTTTGAAAGAGGTAATGGCAAATACCATTAATGTTTAAAAAATGCAAGATATATATGCTTTAGCAATTTATGGCCTAGTCATTTTCCCAAAGACCCTTGGTTATGTCAAAGCCATGGTGGTGAATCTCATTTCTTGATTGCATTGTAACATTAACCTGGCACCTACTATCATCATTGAAACCATTTGAGCCCTTAATTTTTGCAAGAAAATAGGGATAAGACGTTTCATTGGATGTGCACCTATGCTTCACTTGTGGCTTGTTAGCCACCTTTGCCCGAAAGAAAAAATAAGGCCATACAATTGCTTCCCTGGCTCCATTTTTATCTCCAAAGTCCTCAAGAAGGAACAGTTTCACATAAAGTCTGAGAAATAATGAATCCAAGAATTTTATAATCTCAATAGGAATGAAGTGACATGGAAGGCTAGTTGGTTCTTGCCATAAACCATCATGTACAGATGTGGGGATTACAATTATATGCCACTCATTAGGTTATGGGGAAGTACCAATTATGCACCAATTTTGGTCTTTTTACAAGGCATGTAACCTTGAATATAGAGGGCCAAATTATAAGTCAAAAATTTAGTTAGCCTTCCGAGCTTGGAGACAAACTCATTGCAAGGAAAAAACACTAGAGAGGAGGCACTGTGACCCTAGGGTATAATAAATAGAAGATAAATTGCATTAATGAAGCCTTGTCTCTATTCGCTATTATATTTGTAGATAAAGAAGTCCCTTCTAAAATCAAATTGCTTAAACAAGAATTTAAATAAGAAAAGAAAACTCTTACAAAGGAAAATGCCCACCTAAAAGAGGAAAATAGTCAATTGGAGATGGACGTTTATCTAGGTGAAAGTGAGGTACAATGAGCTGATAAGGAGAAAAGTCATCTCAAAGAAGATCTCGAAAGTCTAAGGAAAGACTATGTGGCTCTTAGCAAAGCAAACAAATCATGACGCCGAAGCAAGTCTTCAATCAAATGAAGAATAGAAATTGCCACCCTAAAAAAAACCCACACCAATTGAAAAAAGTGGCTAAAGACAGTAAAGAAAAGCTTGTCAGAGCCTAAGCCTTCGCATCAACTTATCAAAAGAGAAATGTATAGTTTAAAGCTCGAGATCAAGATTTAAGAGCGAATTAGGTTGAGAATAAGACATTAATAGTCAAGGTTCATGGCTTAAAATAGTCTTTGCAAGCTTATCAAAACCAAGCGGATGAATTAGTACGGGCCTTAGAATGGTGAGAGCAAGAATGGCAAAAAATAGTTGATCAAGCATGCCAAAATTATCAAACTCATTATCACCATCTCACTAAACAAATTCATGCAACTCAGTTGGAGGCTGAAAATATGATGGACATGGCTCGATCTCTAGCATATAGCATCTTGCCCACAAAAGCTCACGAACAAGAACTATTTTATTTCTTAGAACTTATAACTAAACAATGTAATCATGCCAGACATTTTTGAATGTAATCATATGTATTCAAGACTTTGGTTGCTTCAATGAAAGACGCTATTAGTGGAGTTATTTCCCAATCCAATTGTCCTGCTTCCATTTGCATTAATAACAATTTTTCTTTTTCTGCTTTGCATTAATAACATAATTCTTTTTCTGCTTCATGAATTCATATCCATCTTCTTGTCATGTCATGGCATATTCTAAAGGTCTAATCCATCAATAATCTAAACTAAAGGTATCTCGAAGCATAGAATCTTTAGCTCGCCATCACTACAACACTCGTACCCATCATAAAGCCATAGAGAATGATCATTAGTCCTGCATTGAGTGACTAGAACTTATTTATAGAGAATCTTAAGAATAATCAACTCGTAGGAATAAAAAACTATAATCTCAAATGGCATAATTGAAAAACTGTTGTCTGAAGCTTTAAAGGATAAAGGATAATCGAGCACCATTGACGCTAGCAAAAGACTGACCAACTTTGAAAGTAATATAGATGGTGTTAATAATGTGCATAAAGCAACTTTGCATGAACAACATCCCCTGACAGCAAGAATTCCATCGATTCAACCATTCATTTATCTCAATCCTATAATAACACCATATTTAGTTCAAGGCTCTTCGCTCGATATACTTATAGTACCAGATCTTGATGAACAAGCATAACAAGAAAGGGTAAAAAAGTCTTAGAAAAATGATAATGACTTCAACAAATACCAATCTCTAGAGAAACATCTTTGAGCTATCAAGAAAAGTGATAAATTTGGAATTATAGATGCAAAGGCTCTAAAACTGGTCTTTAGTCTCATCATTTCATATAAATTCAAAGTGCTAGAGTTTGAAAAATATAATGGGACCACAGATCCCACTGCCTACCTCCAAATGTATTGTCGAAAGATGAACGAGTATGAGGAAAATGAAAAATCACTAATCCAGTACTTCTAAGATAGTTTAACTTGGGCAGCTCTCTGATGGTACATAAGGCTAGACTCTATAAGAATTCAAACATAGATAGATCTGGCTCGTGCATTCCTCGACTAATATAAGCACGTATCTGACTAGGCCTCAAATCGCTTGTCCCTCATGAACATGGAGAAGAAAGCCTCTAAAAGTTTTAGGCAGGATGCCTAAAGATGGAAGGAGAAGGTAGTTCAGGTTCACCCTTCATTTATTGAAAGAGAAATGACAGTTATGTTCGTTGGCATTTTGAAAGCTCTTTACTATAAGAAGTTAGTGGGAAACACCATGAAGAATTTTGTTGATATGGTCATATTAGGGGAGATGATTGATACTGCCATTAAAAGGGGGAAAATATCTATAGGAGAATCATCTAGGTTAATTAAGAAACCAACAAAGAAAGGAAAAAGAAGTAAACGTTATCAATCACAGCACCATTAAGTTCCCTTAAAATCCATACTTGGCTTAAGGGATATACGCCCCAAATATGTTGTATCGAGTTTTAACCCCTACCAAATGACACCAAAAGTTCACTCCACTCGGATTGCTCCAACGATCACTCTTACACTAAATCTTGTTTAAAACACTCCGTCAAGCATGTAACCTCATAGCATAAACAATGACAGAGCCCTAAGTAATCAGCAAGCACCTTGAGAAATGAAACATTTTGACCCTTTATCATACTCATATAAAGAGATCTATAATCGCCTATTAGTCGATTGATTGGTTGCCCCAATGTCCTTAGATATGAAATCTCTACCATACCTTAACTGGTATGATAAGAATGCTTACTGTGAATACATGCTGGAGCATATGGACATTTAATTAAGAACTATACCTTATTCAAGAGAAAGGTGTAGGGCTATTAAAAAGAGGCATAATCAAAATAGAGTAAGGGCCGAAGCCAAATGTTGGGCTAACCCACTCCCTAATCATGCTGAATTGAGGGTAATGCCATGATTGATGGGAAAGGCTATTGGATCAAAAGAGATGTTAGAGAAGTCAAGACACCAATGAGTAGAGTGTGGTAAGCATTTAAGGAAGTTGGGATATGAGCCCAAGATAAAAATTCATGGAGTATTGCTATTGTGCTCAAAAGCATGATTTACAGTAATGTTCATTGTTCCTAAAAATGGTCCAAAAAATGATGGATCAATCTGAGATAGAATTCTATGAGGGATTTCATGAACTCACTTACCCTTCTATTAATGTCATCGAAGGGGAAAAAGTAAATGATGATGGCATCCTGATTTGCCTTTCTCTTTTGAGCATGGAGAGGCAACCAAATGAAAGTTTTAGACATTATGCCTCTAGGTGGATGGAAAATGCCCTCCAATTCAACCATTATTGGTAGAGAAGGAAATGACTGTTAGGTGTATTGGGACATTACAATCACCATACTCTGAAGAAGTGGCAAAAAAACCTTTAAAAGCTTTATAATCATAGTCATAATTTATGGATAGTGGATGATGCTTTAAAAAGAGAATCAGGTAGAGCAAGAGGAAAGGAAAAGTCAAAACAACACCACAATCGAGGTTCAACAAGGGAACCAATTCATCTCAAACTTGTGCAAGCATGGACCTAAAAAGGTTCATTGTTGAGTAAGACTGTGAGATTGTGAAAAATATGGAATAGCTTAGAATGCCAATGAGCACAGTCTGGTAGATTCTGGTAAAAGATAAATTAGTTAATGGATTCAAGAAGAAAGATGAAAGAGTTGGCAACTTTTGCGATTTCCATATAGTATATGGTTATACCCTTTAAATGTGTAAAGAGTTTCATTCATGGTCCAAAGAATGATGAAAGAAGGCAGCATCAAATTTTATGATGAGAAGTAAACTTTGACTACTTAACCTATGAATGCATTTACATCCATCAATGCCACAGAAAGAGATCGGGATAATCCCTCCTATGGCATCAGAAGACCACTGATCTTGTATGATAATCGACTGAGTCCTCAAGTCGTTTCTACCCTTTCTGCACCGAAGATGGTCAGTCAACTGCCTTCCCCATTACTCTATAAAGACAACAAGGTTGTTCCCTAGAACTATAAGAGTAAAACCTTAATTATTAGGGAATCTAGTCAACTAGCCTTAAATATTATTTTTTTGAGGGGAAACCACTTGACTCGAAATGGTAGGTGTTATGTGCCACAAACTTAAGAGATAAAGCTCAGCAAAAAAATACTAGCTAGAATCTTTAAACACTTAGGTCTATGGCTAAAAGGTCAGATTCAAAAGTTACCAAGGAAATGATAAGTGAGAAAGAAGCAATAGAGTTTCTTAAGTTCATTAAACACAATAAATATAATATCATAGATCAGTTAAATAAGCAACCTACCAAAATATCTATGCTATCACTTTTGTTGAACTTCGAAGCTCATAAAAATGCACTTTTAAAAGTTTTAAACGAGGCCTATGTCTCTTTCGTTATTTTTATAGGTTAGTTAGATCATCTAGTGAACAATATCATGGCTGACAATTGCATATCCTTTAGCGATGATGAAATTCCATAAGGGGGAAGAGGAAATCACAAAGCCCTTCACATCACCACATATTGCAAATGGAGCATATTACCCATAGTGCTTATCAATAATGGGTTAGCTTTGAACGTAATGCCTATGTCATGCCTGAATAAGTTCTCTATTGATGTGTCTCACATTCGAAACATCACATAATTGTGTAGGCATTTGACAAACCTGCTGAAGCATTGTAAGGAACATCACTATGCCACTCCAAATAAGCCTATGTACTTATGAGGTTGACTTTCATGTAATGGATATTGCTCCATCATATAATTGGCATTTTGAAATGCCATGGATCCATTCTACGAGAGTTATTCCATCTTCCTTCCACTAAAAATTAAAATTTGTAATTAGAAATAAAGTTATCAGTATTGGTGGAGAAAAAGATATCATTGTTGCTATCTCGACTGATACCCCATATGTTAAACCTAAGGGCATTGTACAACCCTCTTTTCAATCATTTGAGTTCATCAATGCCACCATGTTAAGGATGGATTGCCCATGATTAAGCCTTCTCTGTCAAGAAGCACACAAATAGGCTTGAAACTAACAGTAGGCAAAGGTGCTCGAGCCGAAAAGAGGCTTAAAAGATGTCTTCAAGGAGTTGCTAAAGCTTTAAAGGTGACCCATCAGACTAACAAGAGAGGAATAGGGTTCCAACCTAGTACACAGCAGGAAAGAAAAGCAAGCCTAAAATAATCGATAGAAAAGAATAGCATGTCTGTTAGGACAAGACATGGGACACAAACCTATGGCATTTTCTCTATTGCATAAGAACTTTCACTCAGGTGGACATGTTAACACTAGCTCGACAAACATCATCTTTGTGTTAAAGAAAACTTTTGGGGATTTTTCTATCAATGTAATTGAAGAGCCATCAGCAATGGGTGGAAAGATCGATTATGCCCTCCAGAGTTTATTCCAAGCATCTAGACTAAGATAAAAACCAATGTATTATTCAAAACTCTTTCAAAGTAATGCCATGAACCAAACCCACATGCTTTCACCCAAGAACATTGTGGGATCCTTTGTATGGGCGCCTTTTATTAAGTATGATCAATATAAATGATGAAGCATTATGCATTTCATTTGTTATGGCTATGTTCACCTTTCTCTGTATATCTTTTTACCTATATAGCTCTTTTTTCATATGTTTAGGTATTCGGATGAAGATAACATGATTATCCATATTGAGGCCCAAGAAATAGACTTTAAGTAAGCAATCTATACTACTGGGGTTGAGTATGAAGAAGATTCAAAGAAAGACCCTTGAATAAGAAGAAAAACATATTTTACCTCATAAAAAACCCACCAAAACCATAAACCTTGGGATAGAAAAAGATCAAAAGGAAGTCAAAATTAGAATCTCTATAAAACCATCAACCCAAAGCCAATTGATAAGCCTTCTCCAAGATACTGAGACATTTTTGCCTGGTCTTACCAGGATATGCTTGGGTTAAATACCGATGTTGTAGTCCATAAACTTTCCCTCAAACCTGAGTGTAAATTCGTACAGCAAAAGCTTAGGAAGATAAATCCCAAGATGCTGCTAAAAATCAAAGAATGAGTTAAGAAACAATTTGAAACAGGATTTCTCAAAGTCACCAAATACCCTGAGTGGGTAGCCAAGAGAGTCCTAATCCCTAATAAGGATGGTAAGGTGCAAATGTGTGTGGATTATAGGGACTTGAATCGAGCTAATCTAAAAAGGTAACTTTTTTTACATTATATCTTTACCCCAACGGACAACACCACCAAAAATGCACTTTTTTCTTTCCTAGATAGATTTTCGGGAGGCAATCAAAGACATGGAAAAAACTAGCTTCGTGACCATGTAGGAAAATTTTTGCTATAGAGTGATGCCTTTTAGGCTTGAAAATATGGGGGCAACTTATCAAAAGGCAATAGTGACATTGTTTCATGACCTTATGCATAAAGAGATCGAAGTTTATATGGACAACATAATCGCCAAATCCCCTAGAGAGAATGAACATGTAGGAGACTTGCGAAAGCTCTTCAGACACCTTCACAAATATCAACTCAAGTTAAACCCTAGCACATGCACATTTAGTGTTAGATCTGGCGAGTTATTGGGCTTCATTATGAGTGAAAAAAGAATAGAAGTAGACCCCAACAAGGTTAAAGCCATTCAAAGCCTTCTAGCACCTTAAACCCAAAAAAAGGTAAGAAGTTTTTAGAAAAATTAAACTATATAGCCTTATTTATATCTCAATTGAGGATAGATGTGACCCAATCTTTCAGCTACTTCATAAACAAAATCTTAGAGAATGTAACGAAGAACGTCAAGAAGCCTTCGATCAAATAAAGAATACTTTTCAAGCCCTCTAACGCTTGTGCCCTTAATCTCAGGTAGACCTTTCATTTTAATCGATAAGTCTTTGATAGTTCGATGGGCTATGTATTAGGCTGGTGTGATAATTCAAGAAAAAAGGAATAGGTTATCTACTCTTTAAGCAAGAAGTTCACAAAATATGAAAATAACTACTTGATAGTAGAAAAGATATGTTGCGCCTTAATCTACATAGCTAAGAGGTTAAAACAATATATGTTAATACCATACCACGTGGTTGATCGCCAAATTAGATCCAGTCAAATATTTATGTGAAGCCCCTGTATTGTTAGGGAGATTGGCTAGGTGGCAAATCTTGCTTTTTGAGTAAGATATTATATATGTGAATCAAAGGGCCGTTAAGAGTAGTGTGATCATAGATTTCTTGGCTAGTCAAGCAACAAATAATTATCAACCTTTAGACTTCCAATTCCCTGATGAAGACCTAATATGCATATCCGAGGTGGGACATGCAATCGATAATGATTCGCCTTGGAAAATGTTTTTTAATGGTGCTTCTAATGTATTAGGGCATGGAATTGAGGTAATTTTGATCTCACTTGAGGGAAGCCATTATCCTTTCATTGTGAGATTGAGATTTGATTGTTCTAACAATATAACTGAATATGAGGTTTACATTATAGGACTCCAAGCTGCTTTTGAAAGGGGCGTTCAAACCTTACAAGCATTTAGAGACTCAGCCCTTATCATTTACCAATTAAAAGGGGAATGGCAGACACGTGCCACCAAACTAACTTATTATAAAAATTTAATCTCAGAACCAAGAAAAGAATTTGATGATGTTAGTTTTTGATATTTATCTTGAGAAGAAAATCAAATTGTTGATGCCTTAGCCACCATATCATCTATGTTTAAGGTCAATCAGGAGTCGGGCATTGCTCCTATTCAAATGAGCATTCATTCAACACTGGCATATTGCCAAAATATCAAGAAAGAAAAAGATGGTTTACCTTGGCATCATGACATTCTCCAGTATATAAAAAATCAACATTACCCTGATCATGCCACCAAAAATAATAAAAAAACCATATGAAGAATGGTTGTAAACTTTATTTTGGATGGCAGAATGTTATACAAGAAGAGTTGGGACCAGGTATTACTTTAATGCATGGACGTCTTAGATGCCAAAAGAATCCTTGAGGAGGTCCATGATAGGATCTATGGTACGCACGCTAATGGACACCGAATGGCAAAACAAGTCATGTGATCTAGCTACTATTGGTTAACTCTAGAAAGGGATTGCATCAACTGTGCTCATAAACACCATAAATGCCAAATCTATGCATGCAAGATTCATGTCCTATCGATACCATTGCACCTTACGATAGCCCCATGTCCATTTTCTATGTAAGGCACGGACATGATTGGACTAATCACCCTTAAGGCCTATAATGGACATTATTTTATCCTAGTTGCTATTGACTATTTCACTAAGTGGGTGAAAATTGCTTCTTATGCTAGCATTACTAAAGCTATCGTGTGTAAATTTATGAAGCGAGACATCATTTATCAGTATGGCCTCTTGAGCAAATCATCACGAACAATGCACATAAACTAAAAAACAAAATGATGCAAGTAATTTGCTCTTAGTTTAAATTTTAGCACCAAAATTTCATCCCATATCATCCAAAAATGAACAGAGCAGTGGAAGTAGCCAACAAGAATATGAAGAAGATAATCAAAAAAATGTTTGAGACATGTAAGGATTGGCATGAAAAGTTACCTTTCGCATTACATGCTTATCGCACACTAGTATAAACTTCTACAGATGCTACACTATTCTCTTTAGTTTATGGCATGGAAACTATTCTACCCATCAAGATAGAAATCCCATCACTCAGACTCATGATAGAAGTACAACTTGAAGAGGCTGAATGGGTTAAAGATCGATTTGGGCAATTTAATTTCATAGAAAAAAAAAGAATCAAAATCATTTCTCGTGGGCAGATGTATCAAAAGCGCATGATGAGAGCTTATGACAAAAAGGTCTATTCTTGTCAGTTCTGAGAAGGTGACTTAGTGCTTAAGTAAATTCTCCTAATCCGTAAAGATGTTCATGGGAAATTGACCCTAAATTGGGAAAGACCATGCATGCTGAAGCATGTATTCTCTAAAGGAGCCTTAATCTTAACCAAAATGGATGGTAAAGACCTATCCAATCCTGTGAACTTTTATTTTGTAAAGAAATACTATGCCTAAAAAGACTTTAGGATGAAACTCAAAAGAGCATTCTATTAGTCCTTTGCCCACCATATTCCAAAAACAAAAAAAACCAACTTAAGTTGAAAACCCTAAATGATGGCTTAAATAACCAAACCCATTCAAACCAAGTCAAGCTTAAACCATCATTAGCCTAAAACCAATTTTCCCTATATTCATAACTCTAACCAAAATGCCAAATCATAACTTACCCATCTATTCTACGCTGACTAAACTTTATCCACACCTACACTTGGAAATGAAAAATAACTAACTTTAAGGCCTTTATCCTACCATGGGGTAATTTGAGGAATCTTTTTATGATTTGGCCAACATTATAAGGATCATTTGCTCAGGAAAAAGTGTCTAAAAGCACTCAATGCAAAATTCATGTCATTAGCATCGAAGCTAATTGACTGAGAAAACTTCTTTTGGCTCTTCTATAGTTCAAAAAATTTTAATCGAATGAGAACACAATTGTTTGATTTCTTGCAAAACCTTTTCGTAACCTTACATTCCATGTTGCATCATGTTTATTATTTAATTGATAATGCTTGATAAATGAACAAAATTGATAACGGAATTTCATAGCATTGCTTGAAAATATTAAAATTTGAGAGAATTTTTTACAGGTTTGAAGACTAAAAATGAACTTTAAGGCCATGGTTGGTTCCATATTCTTTGATCTTGTATCCTGAGAAGTGTTCAAACTCTACCCATAAAAAAGCCTATCATAAAGGAGAGAGTCTAAAATCTTGGTTTAATTGGTGCATGAACAACTAGGGTTTAACATATTTGATTAGTCAAAGAGCTCTTTAGAGTTATAATTAGCAAAGAAGCACCACTTATGCTTGCTAATGGACTCTTTATTGCTAGAGCATTCTAATATGAATCATTCGATTTCATAATCTTGTTATTACCATCATAGGTCATCGAGAGAAGAAGCCACCTTATCAGATTTAAGAAAGATCCAAAATTGATGGATTATGCCTTTGGAAACACCACTTTTGCATCAGTTAAGCAGGCATACACATTCTCATGCATTTTATAAGATTTAACATCTTTTAGGTAACAATCCCTGTACTAAAGGTAAATTAGTAAAGAAAGCAAAGGTGTGACTTTTTATTTTTAAACAAAAAAAAAATCTTAGGTAAGTACCTTTAACATTACAGGCTAATTAAAAATCATCCAAGAAAGGTATCTAATCTTAACACCTTTTCTTTTTTTATCCTCAAAGAGTAGGATAATTTTTTTTGTCCTCAAAGTTTAGGACGTTCTCTTTTTTTTTCCTCAAAGAGTAAGACATTTTCTTTCTTTATCCTAAAAAGAGGACATTTTCTTTTCTTTTCCTCAAAGAGCAAGACCTTTTTCTTTCTTTGTCTTTAAAAAGTAAGACCTTTTCTTTCTTTGTCCTCAAAGAGCAAGATGTTTTCTTTCTTTGTCCTCAAAGAGTAGGACATTTTCTTTCTATCTTCAAAGAGCAGGACACTTTCTTTCTTTATCCTCAAAGAGTAGGACATTTTCTTTCTTTGTCATCAAAGAGTAGGACACTTTCTTTTTTTGTCCTCAAAGAGTAGGACGTTTTCTTTTTTTTTTCCTCAAAAAAGCAGGAACTTTTCTTTTCTTGTCCTCAAATAGTATGACCTTTTTCTTTCCTTGTCCTCAAAAAGCCAGACCTTTTCTTTCTTTGTCCTTAAAGAGCATGACATTTTCTTTCTTTGTCCTCAAAGAGTAGGACTTTTTCTTTTCTTGTCCTCAAAGAGCATGACTTTTTCTTTTTTAGCCTCAAAAAGCATAATGTTTTCTTTTCTTTATCCTCAAAAAGCATGACATTTTCTTTTCTTGTCCTCTAGGAGTCAGACCTTTTTCTTTTTTTATCTTTAAAGAGTAAGACCTTTTTTTTCTTCATTCCTTAAAGAGCAGGATGTTTTCTTTCTTTGTCCTCAAAGAGTAGGATATTTTCTTTTATTGTCCTTAAAGAGCAAGACATTTTCATTTCTTTGTCCTCAAAGAGTAAGGCATTTTTATTTTTTTATCCTCAAAGTGCAAGACGTTTTCTTTTTTTGTCCTCAAAGAGCAAGACCTTTTTCTTTCTTTATCCTCAAAAAGCTAAACCTTTTCTTTCTTTGCCCTCAAGGGGCAAAATGTTTTCTTTCTTTGTCCTCGAAGAGCAGGATGTTTTCTTTCCTTGCCCTCAAAGAGCAAGACCTTTTCTTTTTTTGTCCTCAAAGAGCAGGTTTTTTCTTTTCTTGTCCTCAAAGAGCAGGATCTTTCTTTTTTGTCCTCAAAGAGCATGATGTGTTTTTTCTTACCCTCAAAAAGTAAGACATTTTATTTCTTTATCTTCAAAGAGTAGGACATTTTTTTCTTTGTCTTCAAAGAGTAGGGAATTTTCTTTTCTTTATCCTCAAAGAGCAGGACATTTTTTTTCTTGTCCTCAAAGAGCATGACCTTTTTCTTCTTTGTCCTTAAAGAGCAAGACCTTCTTCTTTCTTTGTCTTCAAAGAGCATGACGTTTTCTTTTCTTATCATCAAAAAGTCGGATGTTTTTTTTCTTTATCATCAAAAAGCAAGACGTTTTCTTTTTTGTCTTCAAAGAGCAGGATGTTTTTTTTTCTTTGTCCTTAAAAAGCAAGGCATTTTCTTTTCTTGTCCTTAAAGAGTAGGACCTCTTTCTTTCTTTATCATCAAAGTGCAAGACCTTTTATTTTTTTCCTCAAAAAGCAGGACCTTTTTCTTCTTTGTCCTTAAAAAGCAAGACCTTTTTTCTTTCTTTGTCTCAAAGAGTAGGACATTTTCTTTCTTTGTCCTCAAAGAGCAGGACATTTTTTTTTCTTTGT
>JBBYHO010403155.1:0-80651 GCA_038382025.1 Adansonia gregorii
CGAAGAATGGTCTTAGTCAAGAAGACATTTTCGAGTCAGGATAATATTTTAAGTCGTACGCACTCTTAGATCCGCGAGGATCTACCCTGGGGTACATCGCGATAGTGCGGATGCACGTTAAGTCATGACTCGAATAGCATAATGGCTTACAGTATGAGACATTATGAATGATGGCTTTTTGTTCACCATTACTTATTTATACAAAGGTTACCCAGGCAGCACGATGGCATGTCTTGATAAATGATAAAAATGCAGATGCAAGTTACAATTATGTACCCATTATCACCTACATAATTATGGTAATTAAGATGAAGGTTAGGAATGTTTCCCTAAGGGACCCTATTCTCCAAGTATTTTAACAGTGTTTTAGTATGGTTTGACATGGTTTAGCTCGTAGGGCTCCCTATATGCGGTTCAAGTTGACACCTAAATAGCTATCTTAATTGTTCCTCCATCCGATAAGGATAATTGAGGGACTTTGATCTAGACCCATCGCAGGTTTGGCAGAACAAGTTTGAATCATTGGATGTATTTCCTTATACAAATATGAAGGATTACTCACAAGAGACATAGGTAATTTACATCTAAGAAGTTATTGCCATGCCTATGCTGAGGGTTACTCATGAAGGCGAATAGCTCACTTCCTTCTAATGATTGGGTTATACCTATGCCATGGAGCTTGGCAAGACATTATTGCACATGCAAGTGCATGGTGTGTGATGGGGAAATGATTAAACCTTTTTGTTTACTTTTGTACTACCATTTTTATTAAATTGATGATTATTCAAAAATAACAAAATTCTGACAACCACGTCAAACAAAAAATTAGCTGACAAAACAAAAAAAGGGTCATAGTTAAATAATGACCGAAGATCGAAAAAACTAGGGACCTAGCATGACACGACTAGTTATTGGCCTAACTCTCTCTACTATCTCTAGTGGAGTCACCAAGCTATCGCAACATTCCTTGAGGTGGATCCTCGCAGATCTATTTGTGCATACAACTTAAAATATTTTCCTGACTTAGAAATGTCTTCTTGACTGAGACTATTCTTTGGCGATGTGATAAGAACAAGAATGTACAAATTCTAGGCTTGTGGTACAGTGAAAGCGACTGTAAGATAAATTGCCCATCTTATTATCTCGGATAACCATCACAAAATAGCCAACACTTGGAGTCGCCACAGATCATTTAGGGCTAGGCATGATTGGATGCCTATTAGAACCTATGTTTTGAGTTACAAAACTCAAAGCATCAATCCTATGGTCTATGTAATGCAAAGATTCATCATTTAGGTTCAGTAGTTGGTTACACACGATGAGGTATGAACCTCTTTGTGACACTCAAAATCAGAATCGTACTAGCTACTTTTTTTTTTAAATTTGATTCTTTCGATCTTAACTTGTCATTATTTTGATATAACCTTTTTTTAAAGCATGAATCTTATAGAAATACAAATCCAGGTTTTGATGAAAAAAAATTTAATCTCATATACACCCCAAAGAGATAGAGAATATGAAGATATTTGATAAAAATGACCTATGGATTTTACTTTGAAAGTGGAATGTTCTACTTTGGTCAATGGAGAGATACCCATGCGGAACATTACCTTTAATTTTATTTGAAATGTTTTGAAAATATGAATGCAAATAATCATCAAAAAGAAATTTAGTAAGGCAATAAATGAAATAACGTAACATGGATCATTCAATGCAATGATAAAGAAAATAGGTGGACTATTGGAATTTATCTCGTTATTGGCATTGATTATCTAGGAATAACTGAATCGATAATTTTTGAGATGCATATGGGTTTTTTGATTAAATATGGTTTGTTTAACATAATCATAGAAGTCCAAGTAGGAGAAAAAAAATTAATTGTAGTTAGAAGATAAGCTTGGAGTATCCCTTCAAAAAGGTGGGGTTGGAGTATCCCCATAGATGACAAATAATTTTGACAAAGGAGGATTTTTAAATCTTGACAATTTTAACAAGCGGGGTTGGAGTGGCCCCTCGAAGGGTTAGGGTTAGAGTATCCTTATGGATGATAAATCATTTTGACAAAGGAAGATTTTTTTTATCTTAAAAATTTTTAAAAATGAGGTTGGAGTTTCCCTTGAAAGGTTAGGGTTGGAGTATCCCCAAAAGTGGCACATCTGACACTCTTTAAGGAAGTCGAGTTGGAAAACTTAAGTTGACAAAACTTTTTGATTTAGAAATTGAGTAAGCATTTTGACAACTTTTGGTAAAAGAAATTATTGTGAATGAGGATGGTAAAGATGTAAATTATGGCCTTGATACGAGCCAATGGGAGGTCAAAGCATGTTCTCGAGTCTGATTAGGGTGATACAGAGGCATTCGAATGTCTCGAGACAAAATTCGAGAAGACAACTCAATTTTGACTGTAACCAAAAATAAGAGGTAGCATCATGCTATCCTGCTTCCCAAATTTATTCTAAATTGGTTTGAAGCATTTGGAAGGTGGACAAGATACCGCTAGAAAGCTAACTCAACGAGGGTCAATCTAAAAATATTCCTAATATCCTAAAAAGTCACTTTCTAAGGGAATAAATTTTCAAATTTGGATCAATTTTGCTATTGGCAGAGCATACGAGGAACAAGGTGTGTCAAACTTTGAAAATTCATTATGGACTTATTTAGTATCAAAAAATTGTAAATAATACCTTTCCAAAAAGGGAATTTCATGAAATGTTTAGGAAAAATGCTTGAAAATTTTGAAAAAAAATCATTTAGTGGGCCTAAATGGCCCAAAGAGAATACATGTTCGGATTCTAAAGGTTCTAGATAGTTTAGATTTGAAAAATCATGACTCTCTTATCCGAAATGATCTGAGGGTGAATAAGACATCGTTTTGAGGATAATTTGACATGCTTTGAGAAAAAAATAAAAAAATTCATGAAAAATCGTTTAGGATTTTAAAATGATTTTTCAACTTGCAACAGTTGTATAGGTAGCAGGCAGATAACGCAAGGCAAGGGATATCCCTCATTTTTTTATGTCTACGAGTCCAATTTCGAGTCATTAATGTTTGAACATCTATTACTGAAGGGAAAGAGTGGCATAAGCATAATGAACTCATTGGCATAGCCTTAGAGTAGTTTGGGATGATGCAACAGCCTGTTGATCATTGCCATTTATGATTTAGACTCAAACAAGACATAAACATTTAGGGAATACTTGTAAGACCATTTTCGTTTTAAATCAGAATATTTGAGCTTGTTTAACCAAGATTTTAGATTTGAAAAACTTAATTTTCCCCCAGATATTTTGTTAACTTTGAGGAAAATGCTAAACCCATGCTAATCCTTATTGGTTGAGGTTAATATGATTGGCTTAGGGGGTTTTGAAAATCAGTTTTGACAGCCATCAAACATGCATTTTAACAAGGAGAAAACAAAAAAATACCAAGGGATGACATATAACATAAATGGGGATGCTAACTTTGCCAATGGTTTAGACAAAGAAAGTGTTATGCATGATGACGAGAAAATGTTATGGATGCTAAAAATGGTAATGATTCATGCAAGTTAATGTGTAAATGTGCTTGAAATGTGTTAGGCTAATGATTCATGCATGGATTAAGGATAAAAAGATGCATGGATATGGCACAAAATGCATGAGTAAAAGATATTAAACTAATAGGATGAAATAAGGCATTTTGCACATCAAAGGGGCATTAAGGCATCCAAATCTTAAACTACCACAACTAAAAGTCATAATAATGCATGATAATCCTAAGAGGGTGATGGAAACATGGAAAGTTCACTAAAATGATGAAGATGCTGAAAAATAGAAAATGCAAGTGAAAGAGTAGGAAGTTACACCAACAAACTTCAATTTTTGGCCAAATGGTTGGAGTAGTAAAGATGGCTTGAATTTCCCTTTTTTCCTTGTTAATAAGCAAGAAAAAAAGAAAAATAATAACGTTTTGGTTCTGGTATGGATAAGGATGATTTTTAGAATGTTTAACGGCTGGGAATAAGTGTTTTAGAGCTATTTTTGGGTAGTGAGTGAAGTGCTATGAGATTCTGGTTTTTTGGTGTAGGAATATGTTCTGGAAGTTCAAAATGAGCGGAATCTAACCTTTTTCAGTTGAGATAGAAGTGGTCCTTTTATACCAACATTTTGGAGCAAAGTTAGAGGTGTTTTTGGGGACAAGGTGATGTCAGCATGGTGGCTATAGGGCAGCTATAGGGAGCAACTTGCTACCAATGTGATAGGCATAGGGTGGCTAGTTTAAATGTTGAAATGATTTTCTAGCAAATAGGGTGGCTGATGCTGATATTGGTTAACAAGCTAGGGAGTAGGGCGATCATATGATATTGACCTTTTTTATCCAATTTAGACTTCAAAAAAATGTTATAATTAATTCAAAAGTCTAAATTCATAATCTGATATGTGTTTTAATCGTTCCTGATGCAAAAAAATAAGTTAAAATCGAGTTTTGGATCCATGGTAGACCAGTTAAAAATGCTCGAACCGTGAAAATAACCTGCATTTATTGATACATTGCATAATGTATCGATACATTTGGTCTAAAAACCCATGATGGTATTGATACAATGAACATTGTATTGCTACAATGATCATTATATCGATACTATGAACCTTTGTATCGATACTATGAACCATTGTATCAATACATGTTTTTATGTATCAATACATTTCTTTACAGAATGCATGTTTTGGTCTTGGCATGGCCTAGCATCGATACATGAGGTCTTGTACAGATACAGAGGCTTATGTATCGATACATCTATATGTTTTATCGATACAAACGGGGATATTTCAAATTTTTGGATTGTTGGAGCAATATATCGATACATGAGAACCATGTATCGATAGATTCAAGTAAAATTATGAATTTTCTCATATCTTTTGCCTTTGGACACCTTGAACTATGTTATTTGATGCCATATCTTTGCATTTACCATTGATTTGATCATACCCCCCTCACATTCATGCTCTAGATTGCTAAAAATTAGCCTAGACAAAACAAGTTGTCTACAACTAGAACTAACGCAATACCAATAGAGGAGTATAACTGGTGTTTCCCCATAATCCTAGGAGTAGTACACAAATGTAATCTCCACACTTGTACACAATCAACTAAGGGACCAGCCATGGGGCTCTCCACATGATTTCTTTCTCCTTGACATTTTGTAATTCTTTAACCCAATGCTTTTCTATCTTATCTTGATGACATTCTTCCTCTAAGGATATGGAAAGAGGACTGATCTTAAAGAGAAAGTTTTGCCTGACTTTTTCTTTCCTAACATAGAGATGACCTAAGAGCCATATCTAAAGCAATAGGCATACCTGATAAAACTTCCTGCTCCTGCTCTTTTACAAAAACTAAGGGTAGGGATGGTTTCAACAATGATGGAGGAAGTAGGGTTAATGTTACAACATAGGCGAGAAAAAAATCTGTGACTACTGCCTCTACATAACCTAAAATCTTCGTGAATATAATGAACCTGTAGATTGCTAGAGCATAGACATCTTTAGCTTTTTTTGGATCAGACCGATTCGCCATACCCTCTTTCAAGCTGGCCTAAGAAATACATTCACTATTCCTTTTTACTTTGACGTGACTATCAACCCATGCTTTTATGGCTCCAAGAATTTGCCTCAACCTCTTCTTAAACGAATGAGGCATTAGTGCTTTATAGTAAATCCAGTCTGACTTAGCCCTTTTTATGTTGAGCAGGGCTATGTACTTATCAGTGGTAGGGACTAAATCCTCTTGGTTGAAGGTGAAACATCAGTAGGCCGGATTCAAGAATTGTGTCGCTACTCCCAACAAGCCATCATCCAATTGAACTTGAAGTAAGAGAGCTATATCTCCATACTTTTTAGTTAAGGCTTTTTTCTCATTATTATCTCAACTATTCCAAATATACTTTAATTCCCAACAATCATTCTGATGGAAACTGACCTTGACCTCTTTATGCATTTCTAAGACATAGTCAGGCTTTAGAATGTCTTTGTCTTGACGTTGGTGACCTTTTGACCATGTTCTCACATTTTCAAATGACTCGATAGTGGAGATATGATGTTGCTCCATGAGTAATGCCCATTGCTGAACATTGATCTAGAACAATTGTCCCAAAATAATGATTTTCATGATGGTTATGATGAAATGATGCATGCACCAAAACACTAACACTGGGATAATAAGTTAGTGGAACATATAGGAGACAAATGTAAGGAAATAAAGAACTTAAGAACATCATAAAAAAATTAGAAATGCTTCAACCAAAGTGGTGAGACGAGAAATGGGTAGCATTTCAACATACAAGGATGCAATCTTCCCTTCATAAGGTGATGCAATATCTTATTTTGATGGAAAAATAACCGACTAGTAGTAATATTCATTTATCACCACTAGTGCAAATACACATTAAGCCATGACTCGGACAGCATAACAGCCTATAGTATTAGACATTATAAATGATGGTTTTTGTTCATCGTTGCTTATTTATACGAAGGTTAGCCATCGTTAAAACAGATGCCTTGATAAATGATAAAAATACGGGTGACAATTGCATACTGATTGTCACCTATATAATTATGGTAATTAAGAGCAAAAGTTAGGAATGTTTCCCTGAGTGACCTTATTCTCTAGGTATTCTAGCAGCATTTTGGTATCATTTGACATGGTTTAGCTTGTAGGGCTCACTATATAAGGTTTAAGTCAACGCCTAAATAGGTATCTAAATTGTTCCTCCATCTGGTAACGATAGTTGAGGGACCCTAATCCTAGACCCATCACGGGTTTAGAGCAACGGGTTTGATCCATTGATGTATTTCTCTATTTAAATGTAGAGGGTTACTTATAAGAGACATATGTAATTTACATCTAGGAAGTCATTGCCATGCCTATGCGTAGGGTTAGTCACAAAGGCGGATAGCTCATTTCCTCCTAATGATTAGGTTATATCCATGCCATAAAGTTTGGCGGGACACTAATGCACTTGCAAGTGCATGGTATATGATAGGGAAACATTTAAACCTTCTTGTTTAATTCCATATTACCATTTTATTAAACTAATGATTGTTCAAAAAAACATAATCCTGACAATCATGCTAAACAAAATATCAGTTGACAAAATGAAAAAAATGTCATAGTTAAATAATGACTAAAGATTGAAAGAACCAGGAACCTAGCTAGACACGGCTAGTTATGGGCCCAACTCTCTATACTATCCCTAATAGAGTCATCAAGCTATCGCAACATACGTCAGGGTAGATCCTCATGGATCTATAGGTACGTATGACTTAAAATATTTTTTTGAATTGGAAATGTCTTCTTGGCCGATACTATCTTTTACGATGTCCTTGTGATACAGTGAAAAAAATATAAGATGAATCGCTTATCTTATTGGTTTTGGATGACCATCACAAAATGGTCAATGTATGGAGTCGCCATCGATCATTTCAAGCTAGGCATGACTGAATGCTTATTGAAACCTATGTTTTAAGTTACAAAACTCAAAACATCAATCCCATGGTCTACTTAGTGCAAAGATTCACCATTTGGGTTTGAGAGTTGGTTAGCATGATCAAGTACAAACCTCTTCATGACATCTGAAATTGGTACCTTACTAGCTATGTCTCATCCCGATTTTGATTCTTTCGATCTTAACTCATCATTATTTCGATATAAACCCCTTTTAATGCATGAATCTTATAAAAATACAAATCCAGGTTTTGATGACAAAGATTTAATCTTATATATGCCTCAAAGAGATGTGGAATATAGCGATTTTCAATAAAATGACCTCTGGATTTTACTTTGAAAATGGAATGTTCCACTTTGGACAATAGAGAGATACCCATGCAGAATGTTACCTTTAATTTTATTTGAAATGTTTTGAAACATAAATGCAAATGATCATCATAAAAAAAAAATCATGTTAGCAAGGCAATAAATGAAGGAACAAAACATGGATCATTTAATGCAATAATAAAGAAAAAGGGTAGACCATTGGAATTTATCTCGTAATTAGCATCGATTTTTAAGGAATAACCGAATTGACAATTTTTTAGATGCATTTAGGTTCCTTAATTAAACAAGGTTTGTTTGACATATTCATGGAAGTCCAAAAAAAAATTAATTATAATTGAAAGACAAGGTTAGAGCATTCTCATAGATGACAAATAGTTTTGACAAAGGGGGAATTTTAAATCTTGACACTTTTGAAAAGCAAGGTTAGAGTACCCCTTCGAAAAGTCAGGGTTGGAGTATCCCTATGGATGACAAAGCATTTTAACAAAGGAAGATTTTTTAATCTCGATAATTTTGAAAAACAGGGTTGGAGTATCCCCTCAAAAGGTTGGGGTTAGAGTATCCTCGTGTATGACAAATCATTTTGACAAAGGAAGATTTTTTAATCTCGATAATTTTGAAAAACGAGGTTGGAGTGTCCCCTTGAAAGGTTAGGGTTAAAGTATCCCTGTGGATGACAAATGATTTTGACAAAGAAAGATTTTTTAATCCGATAATTTTGAAAAATGGGTTGGAGTATCCCTTCGAAAGGTCAAGGTTAGAGTATCCCAAAAGTGCCACGTCTAACACTCTTTAGAGAAGTAAAGTTGGAAAACTTAAGTTCACAAAACTTTGTGATTTAGGAAATGTGTGAGCGTTTTGACAACTTTTCACAAAAGAAATTATTATGAATAAGGATGGTAAAGATGTAAATTTGTTTGTGCCTTGATACGAGCCTATGGGAGGTCAAAGCATGTTCTCGAGTCTGATCGGGGTGATATAGAGGCATTCTAATATCTCAAGATGAAACTAGGGAAAACAGCTCAATTTTGACCATAACCAAAAATAGGGGACGACATCATGCTATGTTGCTTTTTGCATTTATTCTAAATTGGTTTGAAGGCTTTAAAAGTTGTGAAAGATATAGTTAGAAAGGTAGCTCGACAAGGGTCAACCAAAAAAACATTCCTAATATCCCAAAAAGTCACTTTCAGGGGGAATAAATTTTCAAGTTTGGATTCATTTTGCTACTGGTAGAGCATACAAGGGATAAGGTTCATCAAAATTTGAAAAATCATTCCAAACTCAATTGGTATTGAAAAATTGCAAATAATACCTTTCCAAAAAGAAAATTTTATGAACTTTTTAGGAAAAATGTTGAAAATTTTGGAAAAATCATTTAGTGGGTCAGAATGCATGTTTTGGTCTTCGCATGGCCTAGTATCGATACATGAGCTCTTGTAACAATACAAAAACTCATGCATCGATACATTTACATGTTATATAGATACAAATGGGGATATTTCAAATTTTTGGTATTTATATGTTGTATCGATACAAATTGGGATATTTCAAAAGTTTGGCACGTTGGAGCATAGTACGGATACCTGAGAACCATGTATCGATACATTCGAGAAAAATTATGAATTTTTTTATATATTTTGTCCTTGGACACCTTGAACTATGTCATTTGATGCAACATTTTTTCATTTAATTTTGATATGATCCATAGGCCTTCTTAACCTCTTCAAAATTAATCCGGACAAAATAAGGTGTCTACAAAGTGAGACAAACATAGACTATCATAATAATCTCAATTCATTTGGTGATTAGCACCATAAACACTTTCTCCTTATTTGGATACACAGTTTTGATGCCTTGGTTTGGAAAGAAAACCTTTTGTTTCTACCATTTTCCTTAGAATCAAGGTTTATTCCTTAAACAGGACAAATGTGGATTATCATAATAGTCTCCATTCATTTTGCAATAGAGCATGATAAACACATTCTCTTCATTAGGATAAACAGTTTTGATGCTTTGGTTTGGCAAGAAAAGCTTTTCATTCCATCGTTTTCCTTAAAATCAAAGCTCGTCCCTTAAATGGGACAAACATAGATTCTCATAATATACTTCATTCTTTCAGTGATTGAGAACCATAAACATATTCTTCTCATTGGTATACATGGTTTTAATACTTTGACTAGGCAAAAGAACCTTTTCATTGCACCATTCTTTGGAATCAAAATTCGTCCATCATGGGACAAACTTGGATTCCTATAATAATCTCTATTCCTTTTATGATTGGGCATTATAAACATGTTCTAGTCACTGGGATACACAGTTTTGATGCTTTAGTTTGGAAAGAAAAGCTTTTGTTTACACCTTTTTCTTTAGAATCAAAGTTAATCCATCAAGTGAGACAAACATGGATTATCATAATAATCTCTATTCATTTGATGATTGGGCACCATAAACACATTCTCCTCATGTGGATACATGGTTTTGATGCTTTAATTTGGAAGGAAAAGGTTTTCTTTCCACTATTTTCCTTAGAATCAAGGTTTATCCCTTAAACGGGATAAACTTGGATTATCATAATAGTCTCAATTCATTTTGCGATTGGGTGTGATAAACATATTTTTTTCATTGGGATACATAGTTTTAATGCTTTGGTTTGGCAAGAGAAGCCTTTGATTCCACCATTTTCCTTAGAATCCAAGCTTGTCCCTTAATGGGGCAAACATCGATTCTCATAATAATCTCCATTCTTTTGGTTATTGGGCACCATAAACACATTCCCCTCATTGATGTACATGGCTTTAATGCTTTGAGTTGGTAAGACATGCTTTTCATTGCACCATTTTCTATAGAATCAATGTTTGCCAATCTTAGGGTAAACTTGGATTCTCATAATAATCTTCTTTCCTTTTGTGATTGGGCACTATACACACATTATATTCACTGAGATACACAGTTTTAATGCTTTGGTTTTGAAAGAAAAGATTTTCTTTTCACCTTTTTCCTTAAAATCAAAGTTCATCCACCAAGTGAGATGAACATGGATTATCATAATAATATCCATTCATTTGGTGATTGGGCACTATAAATAGACTATTCTCATTTGGATACATGGTTTTGATGCTTTGGTTTGGAAAGAAAGGTTTCTTTTCCACCATTTTCCTTAAACTCAAAGTTCATACCTCAAACATGATAAACTGAGATTGTCATACTAGTCTCCATTCATTTTGGATTAGGCATGATAAACACTTTTTCTTCATTGGGAAACATAGTCTTGATGCTTTAATTTGGTAAGAGAAGCTTTTTATTCTGCCATTTTTGTTAGAATCAAAGTTCATCCCTCAAATGAGGCAAACTTAGATTCTTATAATAATCTCTATTCTTTTAAGGATTAGGACCATAAACAGATTCCCTTTATTGGTGTACATAGTTTTAATGCTTTGATTTAGCAAGGGAAGCTTTTCATTGCACCATTTTCAATAGAATCAAAGTTCATCCATCATGGGACAAACTTGGATTCTCACAATAATTTCTAATCTTTTTGTGACTGGGCATTATAAACACATTCTAATCACTAGGATACACGGTTTCGAAGCTTTGGTTTTGAAAGAAAAACTTTTCTTTCCACTTTTTTCCTTAAAATCAAAGTTCACCCATCAAGTGAGACAAACATCGATTATCCTAATAATCTCTGGGCACCATAAGCATATTCCCCTCATTTGGATACATGGTTTTGATGCTTTGGTTTGGAATGAAAAGGCTTTCTTTGCACCATTTTCCTTAGAATCAGGGTTTATCCCTCAAACAAGACAAACATGGATTATTATAATAGTCGCCATTCATTTTGTGATTGTGCATGATAAACACATTATCCTTATTGGGATATATAGTTTTGATGCTTTGATTTGGCAAGAGAAACTTTTCATTCCACTATTTTTTTTAGAATTAAAGCTCGTCTCTCAAACGGGACAAACTTAGATTTTTATAATAATCTCCACTCTTTTGGTGATTGGGAACCGTAAACACATTCTTTTCATTGGTATACATGGTTTTAAGCTTTAACTTGGCAAGAAAAGCTTTTCACTGCATCATTTTCTTTCAAATCAAAGTTTATCCATCATGGGATAAACTTGGATTGTCAAAATAATCTCGATTCTTTTTATGTTTAGGCACTATAACACATTCTACACAATAGGATACATGGTTTTCATGCTTTGGTTTTGGAAGAAAGGCTCTTCTTTCCACTTTTTTCCATAGAATCAGAGTTTATTCATCAAGTATGACAAACATGGATTATCATAATAATCTCTATTCATTTAGTAAGTGGGCACTATAAACACGTTTAGCTTATTTGGATACACGATTTTAATCCCTTAGCTTGGAAAGAAAAGCCTTTCTGTCCACAATTTCCCTTAGAATCAAGGTTTATCCTTCAAATGGGATAAACTTGTATTATCGTCATAGTCTTTATTCATTTTATGATTGGGCATAATAAACACATTCTCTTTATCAGGATGCACAGTTTTGATGGTTTAATTTGGCAAGAAAAGTTTTTCATCCCACCATTTTCCTTACAATTAAAGCTCATCCTTCAAATGGAACAAACTTAGATTCTCATAATTATCGCAGCTCCTTTAGTGATTGGTGCCATAAACACATTCTGCTCATTGGCATACATGGTTTTAATTCTTTGACCAGGCAACAAAAACTTTTCATTTCACCATTTTCTTTAGAATGAAAGTTCATCCATCATGGGATAAACATGGATTCTCATAATAATCTCCATTCTTTTTGTGATTGGGCACTATAAACACGTACTACCCACTAGGATACATGGTTTTGATGCTTTGATTTTAAAATAAAAGCTTTTCTTTCCATCTTTTTTTCCCTAAAATCAGAGTTCATTCATCAAGTGCAACAAACATGGATTATCCTAATAATCTCCATTCATTTGGTGAGTAAGCACTTAAACACATTCACCTCATTTGGATACACATTTTTGATGCCTTGGTTTATAAAGAAATGCTTTTCTGTCCACCATTTTCTTTAGAATTAAGGTTCATCCTTCAAAAAAGACAAACTTGCATTATCTAATGGTTTCTATTCATTTTGTGGTTGGGTATATAAGCACATTCTTGATTTAAATGAATAGTTTTGATGTTTTGGTTGGCAAAAGAAGCTTTTCATTCCACCATTGCCCTTAGAATTAAAGTTCATCGTTCAAATGGGATAAGCTTAGATTCTCAAAATAATCTCCATTCTTTTGGTGACTGGGCACCATAAGCACATTCTCTTTATTGGTATACATGGTTTTAATGATTTGACTTGGCCAGAGAAGCTTCTTATTGCACCATTTTCCTTATAATCAAAGTTCGTCCATCATGGGATAAACATGGATTCTCATAAATATCTCTATTCTTTTTGTGATTGGGCATTATAAACACATTCTACTCACTAGGATACACGATTTTGGCATTCTAGTTTTGAAAGAAAACTTCACTTTCCACTTTTTTTTTTGTAAAATCAAAGTTCATCCTTCAAGTGAGATAAACATAGATTATCATAATACTCTCCATTCATTTGGTGATTGGGAACCATAAACACCTTTTCTTTATTTGGATTCATAATTTTTATGCTTTCGTTTTGAAAGAAAAGCTTTTCTTTCCACCATTTTTCTTAGAATCAAAGTTTATCCATCAAGTGAGACAAACATGGATTATCATAATAATCTCTATTCATTTAGTGACTGGGCACTATAAACACATTTTCCTTATTTAGATACAGGGTTTTAATGCATTGGTTTGGAAAGAAAAGCTTTTCTTTTCACCATTTTCCTCAGAATCAAGGTCATCCCTCAAATCGAGCAAGCTTTGATTATCATAATAGTCTCCATTCTTTTTGTGATTGGGCATGATAAACATAATCCCTTCATTGGGATACACAAGTTTGATGCTTTGATTTGGAAAGAGAATCTTTTTATTCCACAATTTTCTTAGAATCAAAACTCATCCCTCAAATAGGGCAAACTTAGATTCTGGTAATAATCTTTATTCTTTTGGTGATTAGGAACCATAAACACTTTCTCCTTGTTGGTATACATAGTTTTAATGCTTTGATTAGGCAAGAAAAGCTTTTCATTACACTATTCTTTTTAGAATCGATGCTCATCTGCCATGGGATAAACTTGGATTCTCATAATAATCTCTATTCTTCTCATGACTGGTCATTATAAGCATGTTTTACTCACCAGGATACACGATTTTGTTGCTTTGGTTTTCAAAGAAAAGCTTTTCTTTCAATCTTTTTCCTTAGAATTAAAGTTCATTCATCAAGTGAGACAAACATAAATTATTGTGATAAGCTTTTTTCATTTGGTGATTGGGTACTATAAATAGATTCTCCTTATTTGGATACACGGTTTTGATGCTTTGGTTCGGAATGAATATGCTTTTTTTGCATAATTTACCTTATAATCAAGGTTTGTCTCTCAAATGGGTCAAACTTGGATTATCATAATAGTGTCCATTCATTTTTTGATTAGGCATGATAAAAAACATTCTCTTCGTTGGGACATATAGTTTTTATGTTTTCGTTTGGTAAGAGAAGCTTTTCGTTCTCCCATTTTTCTTAGAATCAAAGCTTATCCCTCAAATGAGACAAACTTTGATTTTCATAATTATATCCGCTCCTTCAGTGATTAGGCATCATAAACACATTCTCCTCATTAGCATACATGGTTTTAATGCTTTGACTAGGCAAAAAGAAGATTTCCATTACACCATTTTCTTTAGAATCAAAGTTTATCTATCATGGGACAAACTTGGATTCCCATAATAATCTCTATTCTTTTTGTGATTGGGCACTATAAATACATTCTATTTTCTAGGATACATGGTTTTGATACTTTGGTTTTGAAAGTAAAGCTTTTCTTTCCATCTTTTTCCTTAGAAGCAAAGTTCATCCCTTATGAGACAAATGTGGATTATCGCTATAATTTTCTTTCATTTGGTGATTGGGTGCTGTAAAAAGATTTTTCTCATTTGGATACACGGTTTTGATGGTTTGACTTAGAATGAAAAAGCTTTTTTTGCACCATTTTCCTTAGAACCGAGGTTCTTCTCACAAACAAAACAAACATGGAATAATAGCCTCCATTTATTTATGATTGGGCTTGATAAACACATTTTCTTCATTAGGATACCAAGTTTTTATGTTTTGATTTGGCAAGAGAAGTTTTTCATTCCACCATTTTCCTTAGAATTAAAGTTTGTCAATCAAATAGGACAAACTTAGATTCTAATAATTATCTTTGCTCTTTTGGTGATTGGACATCATAAACAAATTCTCCTTATTGGCTTACATGGTTTTAATGCTTTGACTAGGTAAGAGAGGCTTTTCATTGCACCATTTTCGTTAAAATCAAAGTTCATCCATCAAAGGCTAAATTTGAATTCTCATAATAATCTCTGTTCTTTTTGTGATTGGGCACTATAAACACATTTTACTCACTATGATTCATGGTTTTGACATTTTAGTTTTGAAATAAAAGCTTTACTTCCACCTTTTTCCTTAGAATCAAAGTTTATTCATCAAGTGCAATAAACACAGATTATCATAATAATCTCCATTCATTTGGTGAGTCGGCACTATAATCACATTCACCTCATTTGGATGAATGGTTTTGATGCCTTGGTTTGGAAAGAAAAGCTTTTCTTTCCACTATTTTCCTTAAAATCGAGGTTCATCCTTCAAATAGGACAAACATGGATTATCGTAATTATCTCCACTCATTTTGTGATTGGGCATGATAAAAACATTCTGTTCATTGGGATGCACAGTTTTGTTGCTTTGGTTTGGCAAGAGAAGCTTTTCATTCTACCATTTTCCTTAAAATCAAAGCTCATCCCCCAAATAGGATAGGCTTAGATTCTCAAAATAATCTCCATTCTTTTGGTGATTGGGCATCATAAACACATTCTCCTCATTGGTATACATGGTTTTAATGCTTTGACTTCACAAGAAAAGTTTTTCATTACACCATTTTCCTTAGAATCAAAGTTTGTCCATGATGGGACAAACTTGGATTCTTATAACAATCTCCATTCTTTTTATGATAGGCATTATAAACACGTTCTAATTACTAGGATACACTATTTTTGCATTTTAGTTTTGAAATGGAAGCTTTATTTTTCACTATTTTCCTTAGAATCAAAGTTTATCCATCAAGTAAGACAAACATGGATTATCAAAAAAATCTCTATTCATTTGGTGATTAGGCACCATAAACACCTTATTTTCATTTGGATACACAGTTTTGACGCTTTAGTTTCGAAATGAAAGCATTTTTTTATTTTTTTCCTTAGAATCAAAGTTCATACATCAACTGTGACAAACATGGATTATCATAATAATCTCCATTCATTTGGTGAGTGGGCATTATAAACACATTCACCACATTTGGATGCTTGGTTTTGATGCTTTGGTTTGGAAAGAAAAGCTTTTTTTTCCACCATTTTGCTTAGAATCAAGGTTCATCCCTCAAACTGGATAAATATCATAATAGTCTCTATTTATTTTGTGATTGGGCATGATAAACACATTCTCTTCATTGGATACATAGTTTTGATGCTTTGATTTGGCAAGAGGAGCATTTAATTCCATCGTTTTTCTTAAAATCAAAGCTTGTTCCCTCGAATGGGATAAACTTAGATTCTCATAATAATCTCTATTCCTTTAGTGATTGAGAACTATAACATATTCTCCATGTTGGTATGCATGATGCTTTGATAGGCATGAAAAGCTTTTCATCACAACATTTTCTTTAGAATCAAAGTTCGTCTACCATGGGACAAGGTTGGATTGTCATAATAATCTCTATTCTTCTTGTAATTAGGCACTGTAAACATATTCTAGTCACTAGGATACATGGTTTGGAAATAAAAGCTTTTCATTCCACCATGTACCTTAGAATCAAGGTTCATCCCTCAAACTAGACGAACTTGGATTATTGTAATATTCTCAATTCATTATGTGATTAGGCATGATAAACGCATTCTCTTCATTGGGATACACAGTTTTGATGCTTTAATTTGTCAAGAGAAGCATTTCATTCCACCATTTTCCTTAGAATTAAAGCCAGTCCCTCGAATGGGACAGACTTAGATTCTCATAATAATCTCTATTCTCTTGGTGATTAGGAACCATAACACATTCTCCTCGTTGGTATACATGGTCTTAATGCTTTGACTAGGTAAGAGAATCTTTTCGTTGCATTATTTTCTTTAGAATCAAAGTTCATCTGCCATGCGACAAACTAGGATTGTCATAATAATCTGTATTCTTCTTGTGATTAGGTACAATAAACATGTTCTACTCACTAGGAGACACGATTTTGATGTTGGTTTGAAAAGAAAAGCTTTTCTTTCCACCATTTTGCTTAGAATCAAGGTTCATCCCTCAAATAGGCAAACTTGGATTATCATAGTAGTCTCCATTTAATTTGTGATTGGGCAAGATAAACACATTCCCTTAATTGGGATACATAGTTTTAATGCTTTGATTTGGTAAGAGAAGCATTTCATTCCATCATTTTCCATAGAATCAAAGCTCGTCCCTTGAATAGGACAAACTTAGATTCTTATAATAATCTTCATTCTTTCGGTGATTGGTAACCATAACACATTCTCATTATTGGTATACATGGTTTTAAAGCTTTGACCCGACAAGAAAAGCTTTTCATTGCATTATATTCGTTAGAATCAAAGTTCGTCTACCATGGGAGAAACTTCGATTGTCATAATAATTCCATTCTTCTTGTGATTAGGCACTATAAACACATCTACTGACTAAGATACACGGTTTTGATGCTTTGGTTTTAAAAGTAAAGCTTTTCCTTCCACCTTTTTTCCTTAGAATCAAAGTTCATTCACCAAGTGTAACAAACTTGGATTATCATAATAATCTCCATTCATTTGGTGGGTGGGCACTATAAATAGATTCTCCTCATTTGGATACATGGTTTTAGAGCTTTGGTTTGGAAAGAAAAACTATTGTTTCCACCATTTTTCTTAAAATCAAGGTTTGTCCCTCAAACAGGACAAACATGGATTATTGTAATAGTCTCCATTCATTTTATGATTGGGCATGATAAATAAATTCTTTAATTGGGATGCACAGCTTTGATCTTTGGTTTGGCAAGGGACGCATTTCATTCCATCATCTTCCTTAGAATTAAAGCTCATCCCTTAAATGGAACAAACTTAGATTCTCGAAATAATCTCCATTTTTTCGGTAATTGGCACCATAAACTTATTTTCTTTTTTTGTATACATGGTTTTATTGCTTTGGCTTGGTAAGAGAAGCTTTTTATTGCACCATTTTCCTTAAAATCAAAGTTCATCCATCATAGGACAAACTTGGATTCTGCTAATAATCTCTTTCCTTTTTTTGATTGGGTGTTATAAACATGTTCTACTCACTAGGATACACGGTTTTGACATTTTACTTTTGAAAGAAAAGCTTCACTTTCCACCTTTTTCCTTAGAATCAAAGTTCATCCATCAACTGAGATAGACATGGATTATCATAATAATCTCTATTCATTTAGTGATTCGGCACCATAAACACCTTCCTCTCATTTGGATACACAGTTTTGATGCTTTGGTTTGGAAAAAAAAGCTTTTCTTTCCACCATTTTCCTTAGAATCAAGGTTCATCCCTCAAACTGGATAAATTTGGATTATCATAATAGTCTCATTCATTTTATGATTGGGCATGATAAACACATTCTCCTCATTGGGTTACACAGTTTTGATGCTTTGATTTGGCAAGAAGAGCATTTCATTCCATTATTTTCCTTAGAATTAAAGCTTGTCCCTTGAATGGGACAAATATAGATTCTCATAATAATCTCTATTCTTTCGATGATTGGGAACCATAACACAGTCTACTTGTCGGTATACATGGTTTTAGTGCTTTGACTAGGCAAGAGAAGCTTTTCATCACACTATTTTCTTTAGAATCAAAGTTCATCCACCATAGGACATGCTTGGATTGTCATAATAATCTCCATTCTTCTTGTGATTGGGCATTGCAAACGCATTCTACTCATTAGGATACATGGCTTAAATGCTTTGGTTTGGAAAGAAAAGCTTTTCCTTCCACTATTTACCTTAGAATTAAGGTTTATCCCTCAAACTGGACAAACTTGGATTATCATAATAGTCTCAATTTATTTTGTGATTAGGCATGATAAACACATTTTCTTCATTGGGATACACAGCTTTGATGCTTTGTTTTGGCAAGAGAAGAATTTCATTCCACCATTTTCCTTAGAATTAAAATCGTTCTCTCAAATAGGACAAACTTAGATTCTCATAATAATTCTCCTTTTTTTGGTGATTAGGAACCATAGCATATTCTCCTTGTTAGTATACATGGTTTTAATGCTTTGACTAGGCAATAGAAGCTTTTTATTGCACTATTTTCTTTAGAATCAGAGTTCATCTGCCATGGGACAAACTTGGATTGTCATAATAATCTCTATTCTTCTTGTGATTGGGCGCTATAAACACGTTCTACTCACTAGGATACACGGTTTTGATGCATTGGTTTAGAAAGAAAAGCTTTCCTTTCCACTATTTTTCTTAGAATCAAGGTTCATCCCTTAAACTGGACAGACTTGGATTATCATAATATTCTCCATTTAATTTGTAATTGGGCAAGATAAACACATTCCCTTCATTGGGATACATAGTTTTAATAATTTGATTTGGTAAGAGAACCATTTCACTCCACCATTTTCCTTAGAATCAGAGCTCGTCCCTTAAGTAAGACAAACTTAGATTCTTATAATAATCTCTATTCTTTCGGTGATTGGGAACCATAACACCTTTTCCTTGTTCGTATATATGGTTTTAATGCTTTGACCCAGCAAGAAAAGCTTTTCATTACACTATATTCATTAGAATCAAAGTTCGTCTACCATGGGACAAACTTTGATTGTCAGAATAATTCCATTCTTCTTATGATTAGGCACTATAAACACATTCTATTCACTAGGATACATGGTTTTGAAGCTTTGGTTTTGAAAGAAAAGCTTTTCCTTCCACCTTTTTCCCTTAGAATCAAAGTTCTTTCACCAAGTGCAACAAACATGGATTATCATAATAATCTCCATTCATTTGGTGGGCGGGCACTATAAACAAATTCTCCTTATCTGGATACATGGTTTTGAAGCTTTGATTTAGAAAGAAAAACTTTTGTTTCCACCATTTTTCTTAGAATCAAGGTTTGTCCATCAGATGGGACAAACTTGGATTCTCGTAATAGTCTTCATCCTTTTTATGATTGGCTATGATAAACAAATTCTCTAAATTAGGATGCATAGTTTTGATGCTTTGGTTTGGCAAGAGAAGCATTTCATTCCACCTTTTTCCTTAGAATCAAAGCTCATCCCTTAAGTGGAACAACTTAGATTCTCAAAATAATCTCTACTCTTTCAGTGATTGGGCATCGTAAACTCCTTTCTCTCATTCGGATACATAGTTTTAATGCTTTGGTTTGGAAAGAAAAGCTTTTCTTACCACTATTTTCCTTATAATCAAGGTTCATCCCTTAAATTGGGCAATCTTGGATTATCGTAATAGCTTCACTTATTTTGTGATTCAGCATGATAAACACGTTCTCTTTATTGGGATACACAGTTTTAATGCTTTGATTTGGCAAGAAAAGGTTTTTAGTCCATCATTTTCCTTAGAATCAAAGCTCATCCCTCAAATGGGACAAACTTAAATTCTTATAATAATCTTCATTTTTTGGTGATTGGGAACCATAGACACATTCTCCTCATTGGTATACATGGTTTTAATGCTTTGACTAGGCAAAAAAAGGTTTTCATTGAACTATTTTCTTTTGCATCAAAGTTTGTTCATCACGGGACAAACTTGGATTTTCATAATAATCTCTATTCTTTTTTTGATTGGATGTTATAAACACATTCTACATACTAGGATACACAGTTTTGACATTTTAGTTTTAAAGGTAAAGGTTTACTTTCCACCTTTCTCCTTAGAATTAAAGTTTATCCATCAAGTGAGATAGACATGGATTATCATAATAATCTTCATTCATTTAGTGATTGGGCACTATAAACACCTTCTCCCTATTTAGATACATGATTTTGATGCTTTCATTTAGAAAGAAAAGCTTTTTTTTCCACCATTTTTCTTTAAATCAAGGTTTATCCCTCAAATCAGGCAAGCTTGGATTATTGTAATAGTCTCCATTCATTTTGTGATTGGGCATGATAATCACATTCTCTTCATTAGGATACACAGTTTTGATGCTTTGATTTGGCAAGAGAAGTTTTTCATTCCACCATTTTTCTTAGAATCAAAGCTTATCCCTTAAATAGGATAAACTTAGATTCTCATAATGATATCTATTCTTTCAGTGATTAGGAACCATAAATATATTCTCCTCATTAGTATACATGGTTTTAATGCTTTGGCTAGGCAAGAGAAGCTTTTCATTAAACTATTTTCTTTAGAATCAAAGTCCGTTTATCATGGGACAAACTTGGATTCTTATAACAATCTCCATTCTTTTTGTGATTGGGCACTATAAACACGTTCTACTCCCTAAGATACATGGTTTTGATGCTTTGGTTTTGAAGGAAATGCTTTTTTTGAATCATTTTCCTTAGAATCAAAGTTCATCCATCAGGTGAGACAAACATGGGTTATTGTAATAATCTCCTTTCATTTGGTGATTGGGCACTATAAACACATTCTCCTCATTTGCATATATGGTTTTTATGTTTTGGTTTGGAATGAAAAGGCTTTTTTTGCACAAATTTCCTTAGAATCAAGGTTCATCCCCTAAACTTGGATTCTCATAATAATTTTCATTCTTTTTGTGATTGGGCACTATAAACACATTCTACTCCCTAGGATACATAGTTTTGATGCTTTGGGTTTGAAAGAAATGCTTTTCTTTTGATCTTTTTCCTTAGAATCAAAGTTCATCCATTAGGTGAGAGAAACATGCATTATCATAATAATCTCTTTTCATTTGGCGATTGGGTACTATAAACACATTCTCCTCATTTGCATACACGATTTTTATGCTTTGGTTTGGAATGGAAAGGCTCTTTCTGCACCATCTTCATTGGATGCACTGTTTTAATGCTTTGGTTTGGCAAGAGAAGTATTTTATTCCACCATTTTCCTTAGAATCAAAGCTCATCCCTCAAGTGAAACAAATTCAGATACTTAAAATAATCTTTATTTTTTTGGTGATTAGGCACCATAAACTCATTCTTTTTAGTGGGATACATGGATTTAATACTTTGACTTGGTATAAGAAGGTTTTCATTGCACCATTTTCCTTAGAATCAAAGTTCATCCATCATGGGACAAACTTGGATTCTCATAATAATCTCCATTCTTTTTTTAATTAGACATTATAAACACATTTTACTTAGTAGGATGCACGGTTTTCACATTTTACTTTTGAAAGAAAAGCTTTACTTTCCACTTTTTTCCTTAGAATCAATGTTCATCCATCAAGTGAGACAGACATGAATTACCATAATAATCTCTATTCATTGAGTGATTGGGCACCATAAACACCTTTTCCTTATTTAGATTTAGAAAGAAAAGCTTTTCTTTCCACCATTTTCCTTCGCATCAAGGTTCGACCCTCAAATAAGGCAAGCTTGGATTATCATAATAGTCTCCATTCATTTCATGATTAGGCATGATAAACATATTCTCTTCATTGGGATACACTGTTTTGATGTTTTGATTTGGCAATAAAAGCTTTTCATTTCACCATTTTCCTTTCAAAGCTCATCCCTCAAATAGGACAAACTTAGATTCTTGTAATAATCTCCATTCTTTTGGTGATTGGGAACCATAATCACATTCTTCTTATTGGTATACATGGTTTTAATGCTTTGACTAGGCAAGAAAAGCTTTTCATTGAACTATTTTCTTTGGAATCAAAGTTCATTAATCACGGGACAAAATTTGGTTCTCATAATAATCTCTATCTTTTTGTGATTGAGCACTATAAACACGTTCTAAGCCCTAGGATACATGCTTTTAATGCTTTTGTTTTGAAAGAAATGCTTTTCTTTCAACCATTTTCCTTGGAATCAAAGTTTATCCATCAAGTAAGACAAACATGAATTATCATAATAATCTCCCTTTATTTGGTGATTAGGCACTATAAACACATTCTCTTCATTTGCATACATGGTTTTTGTGCTTTGGTTTTGGAGTGAAAAGGCTTTCCTTGCACCATTTTCCTTAGAAGCAAGGTTTATCCCTCAAACGGGACAACCTTGGATTATTGTAATTATCTCCATTCATTTTGTGTTTGGGCATGATAAACACATTCTTTTTATTAGGATACATAGTTTTGACACTTTGGTTTCTCAAAAAAAGCTTTTCATTTGATAATTTTCCTTAGAGTCAAAGCTCGTCCCTCAAATAGGACAAAATTAGATTCTAAAAATAATCTCCATTCTTTCAGTGATTGGGCACCATAAACACATTTTCCTTATTCGTATATATGGTTTTAAAGCTTTGACTTGGAAAGAGAAGCTTTTCACTGCACCATTTTCCTTATAATCAAAGTGCATCCATCATTTAACAAACTTGGATTCTCATGATAATCTTCATTCTTTTTTTGATTGGGCATTATAAATACGTTCTAGTCACTAGGATACACGGTTTTGACATTTTAGTTTTGCATGAATAGCTTTGCTTTCCACCTTTTTCCTTAGAATCAAAGTTTATCCATCAAGTGAGACGAACATGGCTTATCATACTAATATCCATTCATTTAGTTATTAGGCACCATAAACACCTTCTCCTCATTTAGATACACGATTTTGATGCCTTGGTTATGAAAGAAAAGCTTTCCTTTCCACCAAGTTCCATAGAGTCAAGGTTCATCCTTTAAATTGGACAAACATGGATTATTATAATAGTTTCAAATCATTTTATGATTAGGCATGATAACCATATTTTCTTCATTAGCATGCATAGTTTTGATGCTTTGGTTTGGCAAGAAAAGCTTTTTGTTTCATAGTTTTCCTTACAATCAAAGCTCATCCCTTAAATGGGACAAGTTGAGATTCTCAAAACGATCTCCATCTTTTGGTGACTGGGCACCATAAACACATTCTACTTATTGGTATACATGGTATTAAGCTTTCCATTGCACCATGTTCCCTAGAATCAAAGTTCATCCATCATGGGACAAACTTGGATTCTTATAACAATCTCCATTCGTTTTGTGATTGGGCATTATAAACACATTCTACTCAATAAGATACACTATTTTGGCATTTTAGTTTCGAAAGAAAAGCTTTACTTTCCATCCTTTTCCTTAGAATTAAATTCATTCATCAAGTGAGACAAATATGGATTATCATAATAATCTCCATTCATTTGGTGATTGGGCACCATAAACATATTCTCATCATTTGGATACATGGTTTAGATCTTTTGGTTTGAAAAGAAAAGCTTTTCTTTCCACCATTTTCCTTAGGATCAAGGTTCATCCCTCAAACTAGACAAACTTGGATCATTATTGTAGTCTACATTCATTTTGTGATTAGCCATGATAAACACATTCTCTTCATTGGGATACACAGTTTTGATGCTTTGATTTGGCAAGAGAAGCTTTTTAATCCACCATTTTCGTTACAATCAAAGCTCGTCCCTCAAATGGACAAACTTAGATTCTCATAATAATCTCCATTCTTTCAGTGATTGGAAACTATAAACACATTCTCCTTGTTGGTATACATGGTTTTAATGCTTTAACTAGGCAAGAGAAGCTTTTTAATGCACTATTGCCATTATAATCAAAGCTTGTCTGCCATAGGACAAACTTGAATTGTCATCATAATCTCTATTCTTCTTGTGATTGAGCACTATAAACACATTCTTCTCACTAGGATATACTTTTTTCCTTAGAATAAAAGTTCATTCACCAAGTGCGGAAAAAATGGATTATAATAATAATAATAATCTTCATTCATTTAGTAGGTGGCCACTAAAAATGGATTCTGCTCATTTGAATACATGGTTTTAAAGCTTTGGTTTTGGAAAGAAAAGCTTTTTTTTCCCACCATTTTCCTTGGTATCACGGTTTATCCCTCAAATGGGACAAACTTGGATTATTATAATGGTCTCATTCTTTTTGTTATTGGGCATAATAAACACATTCTCTTCATTGGAATACATAGTTTTGATGTGTTGGTTTGGTAAGAGAAGCATTTCATTCCACCTTTTTTTGTAGAATCAAAGCTCATCCTTTAAATGGAACAAACTTTGATTCTCGAAATAATCTCCATTCATTCGGTGCTTGAGTACCATAAACTCATTCTCCTTACTAGTATACTTGGTTTTAATGCTTTGACTTGGTAAGAGAAGCTTTTTATTGCACCATTTTCCTAAGAATCAAAGTTCATCATCATGGGACAAACTTGGATTTTCATAATAATCTCCATTTTTTTATTAGGCATTATAAACATGTTCTACTCACCAGGATACACGATATTGACATTCTATTTTTAAAAGAAAAGCTTTACTTTCCACTTTTTTCCTTAAAATCAATGTTCATCAATCAAGTGAGATAGACATGGATTATCATAATAATCTCTATTCATTTAGTGATTGGGCATCGTAAACTCCTTATCCTCATTTGGATACATAATTTTGATGCTTTGGTTTGGAAAGAAAAGCTTTTCGTTCCACCATTTTCCTTGAAATCAAGGTTCATCCTTGAAATCAGGCAAGCTTGGATTATAGTAATAGTCTTTATTCAATTTTGTAATTGGCCATGATGAACACATTCTCTTCATTGGGATACATAGTTTTAATGCTTTGATTTGGCAAGAGAAGCTTTTCATTCCACCATTTTCCTTAGAATCAAAGCCCATCCCTTAAATGGGATAAACTAAGATTCTTATAAGAATCTCCATTCTTTTGGTGATGGGAGCCACAAATACATTCTCCTAATTGGTATTCATGGTTTTAATGCTTTGTGTAGGCAAGAAAAGCTTTTCATTAAACTAGTTTCTTTAGAATCAAAGTTCATTCATCATGGGATAAACTTGGATTCTCATAATAATCTCCATTATTTTTGTGATTAGCCACTATAAATATGTTCTACTCCCTAGGGCACATGGTTTTGATGCTTTGGTTTTGAAAAAAAATGCTTTTCGTTTGACCATTTTCCTTATAATCAAAGTTCATGCCTCAAGTGAGATAAACATGGATTATCGTAATAATCTCCTTCCATTTGGTGATTAGGCACTATAAACATATTCTCCTCCTTTGCATACACGATTTTTATGCTTTGGTTTGGAATGAAAAAGCTTGTTTTACACTATTTTCCTTATAATCAAGGTTCATCCCTTAAACAGGACAAGCTTGGATTATTGTAATAGTCTCCATTTATTTTGTGATTGGGCATGATAAACACATTCATTTCATTGGGATACACAGTTTTAATGCTTCGGTTTCGTAAGAAAAGCTTTTCATTCCACCATTTTTCTTAGAATCAATGCTCATCCCTTAAATGGGACAAAATTAGATTCTTGAAATAATCTCTATTCTTTCAGTGATTGGGCACTATAAACACATTCTCTTTATCGGTATTCATGGTTTTAATGCTTTGACTTGGAAAGAAAAGCTTTTCGTTGCTTCATTTTCCTTAGAATTAAAGTTCATCCATCATGAAACAAACTTGGATTCTCATGATAATCACTATTTTTTTGTTAGGCATTATAAACACATTCAACTTACTAAGATACACGGTTTAACATTTTACTTTTAAAAGAAAAGCTTTACCTTCACCTTTTTCCTTATAATCAAAGTTCATCCATCAAGTGAGCCAAACATGGATTATGATAATAATCTCTATTTATTTAGTGATTGGGAATCATAAACACATTCTCGTTATTTGGATACACGATTTTGATGTTTTGGTTTGGAAAAAAAAGCTTTTCTTTCTACTATTTTCCTTAGAATTAAGGTTCATCTCTCAAATCAGGCAAGCTTGGATTATCATAATAGTCTTATTCATTTTGTGATTGGGCATGATAAACATATTCTCTTCATTGGGATACATAGTTTTGATGCTTTCATTTGGCAATAGAAGCTTTTCATCCCACCATTTTCCTTAGAATCAAAACTCGTCTCTTAAATGGGACAAACTTTGTCATAATAATCTCCATTCTTTTACTGATTAAGAACCATAAACACATTCTCCTTATTGGTAAACATGGTTTTAATGCTTTAACTAGGCAAGAGAAGCTTTTGATTGCACTATTTTCATTAGAATAAAAGTTCGTCCGCCATAGGAAAAACTTGGCTTGTCATCATAATCTCCATTCTTCTTGTGATTAGGCACTATAAACACGTTCTACTCTTTAGAATACACTATTTTAATGCTATGGTTTTGAAAGAAAAGCTTTTTCTTCCACTTTTTTTTCCTTAGAATCAAAGTTCTTTCACCGAGTGTGACAAACATGGATTATCATAATAATCTCCATTCATTTGGTGGGTGGGCATTATAAAAAGATTCTCCTTATTTGGATACATGGTTTTGAGGCATTGGCTTGAAAAGAAAAGCTTTTCTTCCCACCATTTTTCTTAGAATCAAGGTTTGTCGCTCAAACGGGACAAACTTGGATTATTATAATAGTCTCTATTCTTTTTGTGATTAGGCATGATAAACACATTCTATTCATTGGGATGCATAGTTTTGATGCTTGGCTTGGTAAGAGAAGCATTTTATTCCACCATTTTCCTTAGAATCAAAGCTCATCCCTCAAATAGAACAAACTTAAATTCTTGAGATAATCTCTATTCTTTTAATGATTCGGCACCATAAACTCATTCTCCTTACTGGTATATTTGGTTTTAATGCTTTGACTTGGTAAGAGAAGCTTTTCATTGCTCCTTTTTCCTTAGAATCAAGGTTCATCCATCATGGGACAAACTTGGATTCTCATAATAATCTTATTCATTTTTTGATTGGGCATTATAAACACATTCAACTCACTAGGATACACAATTTTGACATTTTACTTTTGAAAGAAAAGCTTTACTTTTCACCTTTTTCCTTAAAATCAAAGTTCATTCATCAAGTGAGATAGACATGGATTATCATAGTAATCTCCATTCATTTAGTGATTGGGTACCATAAACACCTTCTTATTTGGATACATGATTTTGATGCTTTGGTTTGAAAAAAAAAGCTTTTCTTTCCGCTATTTTCCTTAGAATCAAGGTTTACCCCTTAAATCAGGCAAGCTTGGATTATCATAATATTCTCATTCATTTTGTGATTGGGTACGATAAACACATTCTCTTCATTGGGATACACAGTTTTGATGCTTTGATTGTGCAATAGAAGCTTTTTATTCCACCATTTTCTTTAGAATCGAAGCACATCCCTCAAATGGGATAAACTTAGATTCTGGTAATAATCCCTATTCTTTTGGTGATTGGAAACCATAAACACATTCTTCTCATTAGTATACATGGTTTTAATGCTTTGACTAAGAAAGAAAAGCTTTTCATTAAACTATTTTCTTTAGAATCAAAATTCCTTAATCATGGGACAAACTTGGATTCCTTTAATAATCTCCATTCTTTTTATGATTAGGCACTATAAACACATTCTACTCCCTAGGACGCACGGTTTTGTTGTTTTGGTTTTGAAAAAATGCTTTTCTTTCAACCATTTTCCTTAGAATCAAAGTTCATCCATCAAGTGAGACAAACATGGATTATCATATTAATCTCCTTTCATTTAGTGGTTGGGCCTATAAACACATTCTCCTCATTAGCATACTAGGTTTTTATGCTTTGGTTTGGAATGAAAAGGCTTTCTTTGCACCATTTTCCTTAGAATCAAGGTTCATCCCTTAAATGGGATAAGTTTGGATTATTGTAATAGTCTCCATTCATTTAGTGATTTGGTATGATAAACACATTCTCTTTATTGGGATACACAGTTTTGATGCTTTGGTTTTGCAAGAGAAGCTTTTTATTCCACCATTCTCTTTAGAATCAAACCTTATCCCTCAAACAAGATAGAATTAAATTTTCAAAATAATCTTCATTCTTTAAGTGATTAGGCACCATAAACACATTCTCCTCATTAGCATGCATGGTTTTAATGCTTTGACTTGGAAAAAGAAGCTTTTCATTGTACCATTTTCGTTAAATCAAAGTTTAGCCATCTTGAGACAGACTTGGATTCTAATGATAATCTCCATTCTTTTTTTGATTGGGCATTATAAACATGTTCTACTCACAAGGATACATGGTTTTGACATTTTACTTTTTAAAGAAAAGCTTTACCTTCCACCTTTTTCCTTAGAATCATAGTTCATCCATCAAGTGAGGTGAACATGGATTATCATAATAATGTCTATTCATTCGGTGATTGGGCACCATAAACACATTCTCATCATTTGGATACATGATTATGATACTTTGGTGTGGAAAGAAAAGCTTTTCTTTCCACCATTTTCCTTAGAATCAAGGTTCGTCCCTCAAATCAAGCAAGCTTGGATTGTCGTAATAGTCTCCTTTTATTTTATGATTGAGCTTGATAAACACATTCTCTTCATTGGGATACATAGTTTTAATGCTTTGATTTGGTAAGAGAAGCTTTTCATTCCACCATTTTTCTTAGAATTAAAGCTCATCCCTCAAATAGGGCAAACTTAGATTCTCATAATAATCTCCATTCTTTCAGTGATTAGGAACCATAAACACATTCTCCTCATTGGTATACATGGTTTTAATGCTTTGACTAGGCAAGAGAAACTTTTCATTATACTATTTTTTTTAGAATCAAAGTCCGTTCATCATGGGACAAACTTGGATTCTCATAATAATTTCCATTCTTTTTGTGATTAGGCACTATAAACACATTTTACTCCCTAGGATACATGGTTTTGATGCTTTGGTTTTGAAAGAAATGCCTTTCTTTCGATCATTTTCCTTAGAATTAAATTTCATCCATCAGGTAAGACAAACATGGATTATTGTAATAATCTCTTTTCATTTGGTGATTCGGCACTATAAACACGTTCTCCTTATTTGTATACATGGTTTTTATGCTTTGGTTTGGAATGAAAAGGCTTTTTTTGCACCATTTTCCTCAGAATCAAGGTTCATCCTTCTAACGGGGGCAAGCTTGGATTATTGTAATTGTCTCTGTTCATTTTATGATTGGTCATGATAAACACATTCTCTTCATTATGATACACAATTTTGATGATTTGGTTTCATAAGAAAAGCTTTTCATTCCACCACTTTTCTTAGAATCAAAGGTCATCCCTTAAGTGGGACAAAAATAGTTTCTAAAAATAATCTTCGTAATTTATATAATTGGGTACTACACATTCTCTTTATTGGTATACATGGTTTTAATGCTTTGACCCAAAAAAAAAAGCATTTCATTGCACCATTTTTTTTAGAATCGAAGTTCATCCATCATGAGACAAACTCAGGTTCTCATGATAATCTCCATTCTTTTTCGATTGGGTATTATAAACACATTCTACTTATTAGGATACATGATTTTGACATTTTAGTTTGTAAAAAAAGCTTCACTTTCCACCTTTTTCCTTAGAATCAAGGTTTGTCCATAAAGTGAGACAAACATGGATTATCATAATAATCTCTATTTATTTATTGATTGGGCACCATAAACACAGTCTCATTATTTGGATACACGATTTTGATGCTTTGGTTTGGAAAGAAAAGCCTTTCTTTTCACTATTTTCCTGAGAATCAAGGTTCATCCCTCAAATCAAGCAAGGTTGGATTACCGCAATAGTCTCCATTTATTTTGTGATTGGGCATGATAAAGACATTCCCTTCATTGGGATACACAATTTTGATGCTTTGATTTAGCAACAGAAGCTTTTCATTCTGCCATTTTTCTTAAAATCAAAGCTCATCCCTCAAATGGGACAAACTTAGATTCTCATAATAATCTCTATTCTTTTAATGATTAGGAACCATAAACACATCCTTGTTGGTATATATGGTTTTAATGCTTTGACTAGGCAAGAGAAGCTTTTCATTGAAGTATTTTCTTTAGAATCCAAGTTCTTTTATCATGGGACAAACTTGGATTCCCATAATAATCCTTATCTATGATTGGGCACTATAAACATGTTCTACTCCGTATGATACACGGTTTGGATGCTTTGGTTTTAAAAGAAATGCTTTTTTTTACCATTTTCCTTAGAATCAATATTCATCCATCAAGTGAGAGAAATATGGATTATCATAGTAATCTCTTTTAATTTGGTGATTAGGCAATATAAACACATTCTCCTTATTTGAAGACATGGTTTTTATGCTTTGGTTTGGAATGAAAAGACTTTCTTAGCACCATTTTCCTTAGAATCAAGGTTCATCCCTCAAATAGGACAAGCTTGAATTATCATAATCGTCTCCATTCATTTTGTGATTAGGCATGATCAACACATTCTTTTCATTGGGATGCATAGTTTTTATGCTTGGATTTGGCAAGAGAAGCATTTTATTCCACCATTTTCCTTAGAATCAAAGCTCATCCCTCAAATGGGACAAATTAGATTCTCATAGTAATATCCCCCAGTCAATTTATGCCATAACTTTAACCAATCAGTTACAATCCCATCGAGCCCAGCATAAAGCTAGCCTCCACAAGTCCACCAAAATACCAATCAAAGAACCAATAATACACCCGGTAATTAAGGTGCAAATCAACCAAGACAATATTTTGATCGCATCCCTATGACCTATAAGGAGCTCTACTATACCTTGCTTTAAAATCATTTCTATATCCTAGGAAAGAAATCACCATACCCACAATGGTACAACTCTAATGCCTACTAATACCATGCTAGGGCAGCGGGGCATGACATTGAGAACTGCATGTGTTGCAAATGAATCACGCAAAATCTAATCAACTCAAAAGTTTAACAATTTAGAACAAACTAGGTACCAAATATAGTTACCAATCCTTAGCAAACCACACTGAGCCAGCTACAAACATGATCAATACTGAGCCATAGAATTTATGTTCTCCCATCAAGACCTGATTTTGATGACAGGGTCATCGAAAGCCCCTGTACTTTTCCTATCCCTTTCATGTAATGTCAAGAAATGAAAACCTACCTGCCCTTGCCTAAAGACAGGTAGGTGTCCTATGTAAGGGGCATTTTTATTTAACATTATCAATAAAATGACTTTTGCATATATCATTCCATATTGTGTGCCCACATCACTTTTCAATATCTTTGTCTCAATTACTCTTTTACCTCTATTCTTATCTAAATCCTCAGGTTGTGTGTGTGTCATTTGTAATTTCTATTTCTTCACTCTTTCAGGTGTCCTAACAATACTGAAATGGATGTGTTTGATGGGTCTTTGACATGGATGCGTTTTACACTAGCGAAGTTGATTATGAAGAAGGTTTCGAAGAAAGCTCTGTAACACTAAACTTCTTATAGTTCAAGATCCAGTATCATAATTCTGTCTTTATTGCCCAAAGATGAATGGGGCAATTAAGGCGGCCAATAAAAACATTAAAAGTATAGTTGAAAAAATGGTTGAGACTTACAAAAATTGGCATGAGAAGCCATCCTTTGCACTTCATGCATATTAGACCTTAGTTTGAACTTTCATGAGTGCTACCCCATTCTTTCTTGTCTATAGAATGAAAGTTGTATTACCTATCAAAGTCAAGATCCCTTCTTTCAGAGTCTTGATGGAAACCAAACTTAAAGAGGCTGAATAGGTCAAAAACAGATGCGACAAGTTCAAGCTTATTGAGGAAAAATGCATGAAAGCTATCTACTATGGTCAAATGTATCAAAGACGGATGATATGAGCCCACAACAAAAAGATGCACCCACTGCAATTTCACCCAGGCAAATTAGTATTGAAAAACATCCTTTCAATTCACAAAGATGCATGAGGCAAGCAAACTACCAATTAGGAAAGACTACATGTCATGAAGCAAGCCTTCTCCAGAGAAGCCCTAATCTTGTCAAAAATAGATGGCAATGCCTTGCCTAACCCAGTTAACTCAGATTTCATCAAGAAATATTACACATAAAGGGCAAAAACTTAAAAAGGTGTCCTTCAAAAAAAAAGAGAAAAAAAATAAAAAACAGCAAAAAAACTAAAAAAGGAAGAAAAAAGAGAAAAAATAAAAAATAAAAGAACCAAATAACAAAAAAAAAAGAAAACAAAAAGGGGTCTAGATGAAAATCCAAAAAAGGCATCTGGGCAACTAACCCAACTATGATTAAAAACCATAAAGGGGACTTAAGAAGATCAATTTTGATAGGGCATGAATTGAGAGCACCTACAAGACAATGCAAAGCAATCTTAGGGATCTTTTGAAGATCAGCTTATGCTAGGCACATTCTTTGTTCAGAAAAGATCCTAAAAGCACCTAAAGAACATCCATGTCATGATTTTCAGAAGCATCTTTCACCTAAACAACTATTATTCTGGCTACCTAATCACTTGCTTATCAAAAAATATATATCGAGTTATGTCTCTTTGTTGTCATGAATAAATATTACCTTATTTTTTTAACCTCTATATGATTCATATTACACTTGTCATTTAGCTGATAATGTTTGATAATCAACTGAAGTATGCATCGCAGCACCTCAATATTACATCAAAAGGAAAAAAAAGCACAGAGAACTTTACTCATGCCCTAATCATTAAGATCATGCACTTTTAGCATCCCAACACTAGCTCAGCTTGACCATAAACCAAAATATTTCTCACTTTCACAAGCCACATGTCATGAAAAACATTTTAAACTAACCAAAAATTGACCCATGCATTTTATCAGAATCATATCAAAACTAGAGACATTAACCTAATCAATCAAATAGTCTTAAAATTATTGACAATGCCTTCTAATTGTTAGGAAAACGATTAAGCCTCCCAAATCAGGAAACATAACAATCCAAATTCTTAAGAGTAGATTTTTGGTCATATCCCCAATGGAGCTGGGATAACCTACTGTCACAATGTACCCCAAGGTGGATCCTCACAGATCTATGAGTGCATATGACTTAAAATATTTTTTTTGACTTGGAAATGTCTTCTTGATTGAGACTATTCTTTAGTGATGTGATAAGAATGAGAATGTATGGATTCTCAACTTGTGGTACAAAGAAAAAGATCATAAAATGAATCACTCATCCTATTGGTCTCGGATGACCATCATGAAATGGCTAATGCTTGGAGTCACCACCAATCATTTGAGGCTAGGCATAATCCAATGCCTATTAAAACCCATGTTTTGTGTTACGAAACTCAAAACATCGGTCCCATGGTCTACGTAATACAAAGATTTATTGTTTAGGTTCGGGAGTTGGTTATGCACATGATGTACAAACCTCTTCGCGACGCTCAAAATCGATACCATGCTAGCTATATTTTATCTCGATTTTGATTCTTTCGATCTTAACTTGTCATTATTTCGATATAACCCCTTTTAATGCATGAATCTTATAAAAATACAAATCCAGGTTTTGATGAAAAAGATTTAATCTCATATATGCCCCGGAGAGATGAGGAATATAAAGATTTTCAATAAAAATGACCTTTTGATTTTACTTTAAAAATGGAATGTTCCATTTTAGGCACTAAAGAGATACCCACCTGGAACATTACCTTTAATTTTATTTGAAAACATTTTGAAAATATGAATGCTCATAATCATCACAAAGAAATCTTGTTAGTAAGATAATAAATGAAGTAACCTAACATGGATCATTCAATGCAATGGTGAAAAAAATGGGTGGACTATTGGAATTTATCTCGCTATTAGCATCGATTGTCTAGGAATAATCAAATTGACAATTTTCAAGATGCATCTGGGCTACTTGATTAAACAAGGTTTGTTTAGCTTATTCATAAAAGTTTGAGAAGGAGAAAAAAAATAATAGTTGAAAGATAAGGTTAGAGTATCCCTTCAGAAAGATAGGGTTAGATTATCCTCATAGGTGACAAATAATTTTGACAAACGAAGATTTTTATTTTGACATTTTTGAAAAATAGGGTTGGAGTGTCCTTTTGGAAAGATAGGGTTAGAGTATCCTTGTGGATGACAAAACTGCATGATTTAGAAAATAGGTGAGCATTCGATGATTTTTGGCAAAAAGATTTATTATGAATGAGGATAGTAAAGATGTAAAATATGTTTGTACCTTGATATGAGCCTATCGGAGGTCAAAGCATATTCTCGAGTCTAATCGAGTTGACATGGAGACATTCAAATGTCTCAAGACAAAATTCAAAAAAATAACTCAATTTTAACCAAAATCAAAAATAGGGGACAACATCATACTATCTTGCTTCCTGAATTTATTCTAAATTGCTTTGAAGGATTTAGAAAATGGACAAGACATCTTAGAAAGGTAACTCAATGAGGGTCATTCTAAAAATATTTCCAATATCCCAAGAAGTCAATTTCCAAGGGAATAAATTTTCAAATTCAGACTGATTGAGTTACTGGCGGAACATAGAAGTGAAAAGGTATGTCAAAATTTGAAAATCAACCCAGACTTATTTGGTATAAAAAATCACAAATAAAATTTTTCTAGAAAGGGAATTTCATAAACATTTTAGGAAAAATGCTTGAAAATTTTAGAGAAATCATTTAATGGGCCTGAATAGCCTAACTAGAATACATGTTCAGATTTTAGAGGTTCTGGATAGTTTAGAATTAAAAAAATATAACTTTCTCATCTGAAATGATCCAGGGGTTACTATGACATTGTTTTAAAGATAATTCGACATGCTTTGATAAAAAAATCAAAATATTCATGAAAAATCGTTTCAAATTTTAAAGTGATTTTTCAATTTGCAACAGTTGTGCTGCCAACAAGGAACAAAGCAAAACAGGGGATATTTCTTGTTTTCTTTATGTTTATGGGTTTGCATTCAAGTCATTGACATTTGAATATCCATGACTAGCAAAAAAGAGTGGCATAAGCATCATGAACTCATTTGCATAGCTCTGGAGTAGTTTGGGATAATGAAATTGTCCATTAATTATACCACTCAAGGTTTTAGCTCAAAAACAAGGCATAAGCATTTTGAGGATGAGACTAAAGCTATTTTCGTTGGAAAATCAAAAGATTTGAGCTTGTTTAACCCAGATTCCAGATCAGGAGAACTTAATTTTTCCCAAGATATTTTGCTAGCTTTAAGGAAAATGCTAAGTTCATGCTAATCCTCATTAGTTGAGGTTAACATGCTTAGCTTAAGGGGGTTTTGAAAATCAATTTTTATCAACCATTAAACATGCATTTTGACAACAATATACAAGGGGGTGGCACATAACATGTACGAAGATGCTAATTCTACTAATGTCCTAGACAAAGAAAGTGTTATGCACTTTTACAGGAAAATGTTATGGAAGCTAAAACTGATAATGATTCATGCAAGTTAATGTTTAGATGTGCTTGAAATATGTTAGGCTAATGATTCATACATGGATTAAGGATAACAAGATGCATGGACATGGCATAAAATGCATGAGCAAGAGCTTTTAAACTAATGAGGATAAAATAAGGTATTAAAGAATCTAAATTCTAAACTACTACAACCAAAAGCCACAATAATGCATGACAATATAAGAGGGTGATGGAAACATAGAGAGCTCACTAAAATGATGAAGGTGCTAAAAATAGAAAATGTAAGTAATTGATTAAGAAGTTATACCAACAAAACTTCAACTTTAGCCAAATAGTTGAAGCAGTAGAGATGGCTTGAATTTCTCTTTTTTTCCTTGTTATTGATAAGCAAGAAAAAAATAATGAGGTTTTGGTTTTGGTATGGATGAGGGTAATTTTTGAAATGTGTAATGGTTGAAAGTGAGTGCCTGGGGGCTATTTTAGGATGCTGAGTGAAGTGCTATGGAATTTGGATTTCTTTGATGTGTGAATGTGCTTTTGGAAGTGTAAATGAGCTGAAATCTAACTTTTTTTCAGCTGAGATAAAAGTGTTCCATTTATACCAGCCTTTTAGAGCTAAATTAAAGGTGTTTTTGGCAATTTCACAAGGGGGACAAGGTTATGTTAGCATGGTAGCTATAGGATGGCTATAGGAAGCAACTTACTGCCAATGTGATGTGCATAAGGTGGTTGGTTTAAATGCTAAAATGCTTTTCCAGCAAATAGGGTGGCTAATGGTGACATTGGCCAATCACTAGGGAGAAATAGTGTGATTAAATGACATTAACCCTTTTGATCCAATTTAGACTTGAAAAAGGTTTTGATTAATTTAAAAGTCCAAATTCATAATTTGACATATGTTTTAATCTTTCCTGATGCAAAGAAATGAGTTAAAATTGAGTTTTGGATCAACAGTGGATGAGTTAACAATACCCGGACCCTAAAAATAGCCTGCATGTATCGAAATATTGCATAATATATCGATACATTTGGCTCGAAAACCTTAATAGTATTGATACAATGAACATTGTATCGACACTATGAACCTTTGTATCGATACTATGAACCACTGTATCAATACATGTTGATATATATCGATTCATTCCTTTACAGAATGCATGTTTTGATCTTGGCATGACCTAGTATCGATGCATGAGGTCTTGTATCGATACAAAGGCTTATGTATCGATGCATCTACATAGTGTATCAATATAAATTAGGACATTTTAAATTTTTTATGTGTTAAAGCATTGTATCGATACATGAGAACCATGTATCAATACATTAAAGTAAAACTAGAATTTTTCATATCTTTTGTCCTTGAATACGTTGAACTACATCATTTGATGCCATATCTTTGCATTTGCCTTTGATATGATCCCTAAGTCTTCTTAATGTCCTCAAAATACTTTGATATGATCATCGCCCCCTCTTACGTCCATGCTTTAGATTGTTAAAAATGAGCTCGAATAAAATAAGATGTCTATAGCTGCCCCTCTTTGATCGTTATTATGAATTAAGACTAGGGCAAAGACAAATAGAACTATTTTGTTCGGGGTGGACTGACACTCCCCAGATCACTAAGATGTTAGGTTTAACTCCCTTAGGTAGGTACAGAGTAATATGGATTTGATGTGGGTGTCACCAGCTTGTGCAAACTTTAACTCAGGTGCTGCCAGCTTGTGCGGGCTTTGACTTAGACTTAGGTGCCACCAGCTCATATAGGCTTTGACTTAGGCATCGCCAGCTCAGGCGAGCTTTGACTCAGACTTGGGTGCCACCAACTCATGTAGGCTTTAACTCAGGTGCCGCCAGCTTGTGCGAGCTTTAAAAAGGCACCACTGACTTGTGAGGTTTTAAAAGGGTGCCATTAACTTATGGGCTTTAATTCAAGTGCTGCTAGCTCATGCGGGCTTTGACTTAGACTTGGATGCCACTAGCTCTTATGGGCTTTAACTTGGGTGCTACCAATTTGTGCAGGCTTTAAAAGGGTGCCACTGACTTATAGGCTTTAAAAGGGTGCCATGACTCATGGGCTTTGAAGAGGTGCCATTGATTTATAGGCTTTAAAAGGTGCCATGACTTGTGGGTTTTAAAGAGGTGCCATTAACTTGTGGGCTTTAAAGAGATGCCACTAACATGTGGGCTTTAAAAGGGTTGCCATTAACTTGCAGGCTTTTAAAGAGGTGCCACTAGCTTGTAGGCTTTAAATAGGTGCCACTAGTTTATGGGCTTTAGAAGGTGCCATTGATTTGTGGGCTTTAAAAGATGTCACGACTTGTGAGCTTTTAAAGGGTGCCACGACTTATGGGCTTTGAAGGAGGTGCCACTAGCTTGTGGGCTTTAAAAGGGTGCCACTAACTTGTGGGCTTTAAAAAAGTGCCACTGATTTATGGGCTTTAAAAGGTGCCACAACTTGTGGGCTTTTAAGGGGTGCCACGCCTTGGGGCTTTAAAAGGTGCCACGACTTGTGGGCTTTGAAAAGGTGCCACTAGCTTATGGGTTTTAAAAGGGTTACCACTAGCTTATGGCTTTAAAGGATTGCCATTGACTTTCAAGCTTTTAAAATGGTCCCATTGCTTATGGGTGACTTGTGGGCTTTGAAAAGGTGCCACTGGTTTATGGGCTTTAAAAGGGTTACCACTGGCTTGTGGGCTTTAAAGGATTACCATTGACTTTCGAGCTTTTAAAGTGGTGCCACTACTTGTGGGCTTTGAAGAAGTGCCACTGATTTATGGACTTTAAAAGGTGCCCTAACTTTAGGCTTTTAAAGGGTGCCATAACTTGCAAGCTTTGAAAGAGGTGCCACTGGCTCACGAGCTTTTAAGGAGGTGCCACTGGCTTGTGGGCTTTGAAGAGGTGCCACTAATTTGTATGCTTTAAAAGGTGCCACTAATTTATGGACTTTAAAAGGTGCCATGACTTATGGGCTTTGAAGAGTTGCCACTGATTTATGGGCATTGAAGGGGTGCCACTTACTTATGGGCTTTAAAGAGATGCCACTAACATGTGGGCTTTAAAAGGGTGCCACTAACTTATGGGTTTAAAAGGGGTGCCACTAACATGTAGGCTTTAAAGAGGTCTTACTAACTTATAGGCTTTTAAAGGCTGCCACTGACTTGTGGGCTTAAAAGGGGTGCCACTAACATGTGGGTTTTGAACAGGTGCCACTAACTTGAGGGCTTTGAAAAGAATGCTGGCAATGTTTTTTTGATAAAACTCCAAATGCCAGTTTTTCTCAACAGAAGTTCATGACAAAATTTCTTGTTGAAAAGGGTTCTGGCACTAGTTCATGCCAAAAATTATTGGCAAAGCTTTTGACGAATGTTTTCTTAAACTAAGTTGTTTTGACAATAGTTTCTAGACAATAATTTCTTGCCACTAGCACTTTTGACATAATGTGATGAGAAAAGAAGGACCTTACCTGAATGACACTTAGTTTGCAAAGCTTAGAGTTCTTACCAAGAATTCCTTCGAGGTTCAGCAAACCTAGCTAGAAATCATATTGTAAAAATGATGTATGATGGTAATGTGAATGCATAATGTGGAAAGCTATCATGATTGCATGATGAGAGGTCTAACAAGGAAGATAGCCATAGTTCTTCTTGTATGTCATTCAAACTCTTTTAGGGATGATGATTTATCTTTGATACGATTATGGACGAGAATCTTCCTCATCCTGCTAGGGATTGTAGGTTGTCCTGGCTCTATTAGGTATATGACCAAAAATTGAATCCAAGAACTTGGACTATTACATTTCTCGATTCGGGAGGCTCAATCATTTTCTTGACAAATGAAAAGCATTGTTAATAATTTGGAGACTATTCGATTGATTAAGTTGATGTCTCTGGTTTTGATAGGATTCTGATAGAATGCATGGGTTACTTTTTTTTTGGTTAGCCTAAAATAGTTTTTCTTGAGACAAGGCTTGTGAAAGCGAGAAATGGTTTGGCGTATGGTCATGCTAAATGGGGTTTGGATATGGCAAGTGCATAATCTTGATGATTGGGGTGTCAGCAGAGTTTCTTGTGCTTTTCTTTTCCTTTTGATGTACTGTCAAGATGTCCTAATGCATATTTTAGTTAATTATGAAACATTATCAGTTAAATGATAGGTGCAATGTGAATTGTACAAGGGTTAAAAGAAATAAGGCAATATTTATTCATGACAACAAAGAGACATAACTCAATATAATATTTGACAAGCAATCAATAGGGTAGCAAGAAAGATGATCTTTTGGGCAAAAGATGCCTTTGACAATCATGACATGGATGTTCTTTAAGTGCTTTTCAAAATCTTTCTCGAACCATGAATGTGCCTACCATAAGCTGATCTTCAAAAGATCTCTAGGATCGCTTTGCAATGTCTTGTGGATGCTCTTGGTTCATGCCCCATCGAAATTGATTTTCTCTAGTTGCCTTTGCGTGTTTTCAGTTGTAGTCGGGTCAGTTGCCTAGATGCCTTTTTTAGATTTTCATCTAGACCCCTTTTTGTTTTGTTTTTGTTTTTATTTTTATTTTTTTACTTTCTCTCTTTTTTCTTTTTGTTTTTTTGAAGGATACCTTTTCAGGTTTTCGCCCTCTACATGTAATATTTCTTGACAAAATTTGAGTTGATTGGGTTGGGCAAGACATTGCCATCCATTTTTGACAAGATTAGGGCCCCTTCGGAGAAAGCTTGCTTCATGATATACGGTCTTTCCCAATTAGGGGTCCACTTGCCCCATGCATCTTTGTGAATTGGGAGGATCCTCTTCAATATCAATTTGCCTAGGTGAAATTATTATGGGTGCTGCTTTTTGTCATGGGCTCTAATCATACATCTTTGATGCATTTGACCATGGCAGATAGCCTTCATGCATTTTTTCTCGATGAGGTTAAGCTAGTCGTATCTGTTCTTGACCCATCCAGCTTCTTCAAGTTTGGTTTCCATCAAGACTCTGAGAGAAGGGATCTTAACTTTGATGGGTAATACAGGTTCTTTCCTATAGATAAAGGAAAATAGGGTAGCACCTATGAAAGTGCAAACTGAGGTTCGATAGGTATGAAGTGCAAAGAATAGCTTCTCGTGCCAGTCTTCGTAAGTTTCGTCCATTTTTTCAAGTATTCTTTTAATGTTTTTGTTGGCTGCCTTGACTACCCCATTCATCTTTAGGCGATAAGGGATAGAATTGTGATGTTGGATCTTGAACTATGAATAGACTGCTTGTATCATTTTATTGTTTAAATTGCTTGAGTTGTTTATGATGACTTGGTTCGGGAGGCCAGATTTATAGATGATCTCTTATTTGACAAACATACATATGGTCGATCTAGTGACACTAGCATACGAGACAGCCTCCACCCATTTAGTGAAATAGTCGATCACTACCAAGATAAAATGATGCACATTGGAAGCTTTAGGGGTGATTGGCTCGATCACGCCTATGCCTTACATAGAGAAGGGCCATGGGGCTATCATGACATCAAGTGGCGTTAAAGGGATTGAATCTGGTCAACATATTTGACACTTATGGCATTTTTGGGCATAATTGATGCAATCTTTCTCGAGGATCAACTAGTAATAATCGCTCTCATGATTTGCTTAGCCATCCAATATCCATTGGTGTGTGTGCCACAAATCCCATCATGAACTTTTTCTAGGATCTCTTTAGCTTTAGAAGTGTTAATGCATCTGAGCAATACTTGATCGTGACTCCTTTTGTATAAGATTTTTTCATTGAAAACAAATCCCATAGCCAGCTTTCTAATAGTCCTTTTATCAGTCTCGGTTGCATATTTAGGATATTGCTAATCCTTGATGTAACGAAAAATGTCATAGTACCACAATAGGCCATCCTTCTCTTTTCTGACACTATGACAATGAACTAGAGTCATGTAAATACTTATCTATTTGGTAGCAACATCCAACTCCTGCTTGATTTTAAATATGGATGATAAGGTAGCCAAAGCATCAGCTATCTGGTTCTATTCCTGAGGTAAGTGTCGAAAACTAATATCATCAAATTCTTTCTTGAGCTCTGCTATCAGCTTCCCATACTGTATCAGCTTGGCATCACGAGTTTGCCACTTTTCTTTCAATTGGTAGATGACTAGGGCTGAATCACCAAACACTTGTAGTATCTTGATATTTCTCTCAATGGCTGCTTGAAGCCCCATGACATACGCTTTATATTTTGCAATATTATTCGTGCAATCAAAATTTAGCCTTACTACGAATGGATAATGACTCACGTCAGGTGACATCCATATTACCCTAATTCCATGTCCTAGAGCATTTGACGCTCCATCAAAATACATCTTCCAAGATTGATCTTGGTTGAAGACATCTTTATCTTTAGAAACGTACATTAGATCTTCATCTAGGAATTCAAAATTTAAGGGTTCATAGTCATCTGTCGCTCGACTTGCTAAAAAGTCAGCTATTGCACTGCCCTTGATAGCCTTTTGATTGACATAGGCAATGTCATATTCAAAAAGCAAGACTTGCCATCTAGCTAGCCTTCCTGATAGTGCAGGGGCTTCGCATAGATACTTTATAGGATTGAGCCTTGCAATCAACCATGTGGTATAATACAGCATGTACTGCTTGAGTTTTCTGGCTGTCCACACTAAAGCATACCATAATTTCTCAACTGTGGAGTAATTGTACTCATATTCTGTGAACTTTTTGCTTAAGTAATAGATTGCTTGTTCCTTTCTTCCTAACTCATCATGCTATCCTAATACACAACCCATAGACTTATCAAAAACTATAAAGTAAAAGATTAAAGGTCATCTAGGCATCAATGGTACCAACACTGGCAGGCTTGATAGATAATGTTTGACTTTATCAAAGGCTTCTTGACATACCTCATTCCACTCTCCTGGATTTTGTTTGCGAAGGAGCCGAAAAATGGGATCACATTTGTCAATAAGCTGGGATATGAATCCAGTAATGTAGCTTAGTCTCTCTTAAAACCTTTTCACTTTCTTTTGGGTTTGAGGTGGTGGGATATCCTGAATGGCTTTGACTTTGTCTGGGTTAACTTCAATCCATTTTTTGCTGACTATAAAGCCCAGAAGCTTACCCGAAATGACTCCAAAGGTACACTAGCAGGATTTAATTAAAGTTGAAATTTTCATAGCCATTCAATAAGTTTCTGAAGGTATTTAACATGCTCATCTTTTTTTGTTGACTTGGCAATCATGTCATCAACGTAGACCTTAATTTTTTTTTTTTTGCATCATACCGTGGAATAGGGCCACCATGGCCTGCTCATAGGTTGCCCTAGCATTTTTTAGTCCAAAGGGCATGACATTAAAGCAAAATGTCCCCCACATGGTTATGAAAGTTGTTTTCTCCATGTCTTCGAGTGCCCTCTTAATCTAGTTGTAGCTTGAGAAACCATCCATGAAAGAGAATAAAGAATTATTGGCCATGTTGTCAACCAAACTGTCGATATGGGGTAGTGGGAAATTATCCTTAGGACTAGCTTAATTCAAATCTTGATAATCAACATATATTCATACTTTGCCAACTTTCTTTAGGACAGGGACTATATTGGCAACCCATTCTTGATATTTGGCTACTCTAATAAACCCTGCATCAAATTGCTTTTTGACTTCCTCTTTAATTTTGAGGATTATTTTTGGCTTCATCCTTCTTAACTTTTATCGGATCGGTTTGCATCCAGGCTTTATGGAAAGCTTATGAACCACTATATCAGTGTCTAGTCCTGGCATGTCTTAATATAACCAAGCAAATACATCTTGATATTCTTGGAGTAGGTCTATTAGCTTGGTCCTAATTGTCAACTTTATTGAGGTTTTAATTTTAACCTTATTTCGATCCTCCTGAATGCCCAAATTTATTACTTTCATTAGGTTTTTATGGGGCATAATTTGTTTTTCCTCTTACTCAACTAATCATAAGAGGTCTAGTCGTATGGAGCTTTCTTTGAAATCTTTTTTAGGATCAACCTTACTAGTGCAAATTGACTGTTCAAAATCGATCTTCAAAGACCTATCAGAAACATCCATGTTACTATCATAGGACACTTGAAAGGGCAAAGAAATAAATATTGCAAAAGGCAAACAAACAACTAAGGGATTTGGAAAAAATGAAGGTAAAAGAGTAATGAAGACAAAAAGGTTGAAAAGTGATGCACAGTATGGAATGATATATGCAAAAGGCATTTCATTGATAGTGCTAAAAAAATGCCTCTTACATAGGACACCTATCTGCCTTTACACAAGGGTAGGTAGGTTTGCATTTCTTAATATTACATGAAGGAGACAGGAAAAACGTAGGGGCTTCCGTCATAACCCTATCATCAAAATCAGGTCTCAGTGGAAGGACATGAATTTTATGGCTCAGTATCTTGGAGATATAAGCTATTAAGTGCCCTATTTAGGATGACCATGACATCTTTGGCCTTTTGTTCTTCCTCCTGGTTTGGATTAATTCGTTCTCCTAAGTGAAATACCTCATGAAGAGATAGAAATATTGTCGGCTTTGACTCCCTCCTTTGACCTAATGATCATGTATTTTCCTGGTTGCAGGTCTACCTTCCTTGCTGCTTTCTTGAGTGTGCATTGGTCGTAAATCCTAAACCTCTTTTGTTGGTTTAAGTTGTGACCTATGAGGCTCTAGCCATCCTTTACAAATTCTTGCTAAGCCCTTTATCGGCACGAGAACCTTTGCCAATAGTCATTTTTAAACTCAAATGGGTACTCTTTGACAAAAAAGGTTTAACTATTGGCAATCCTTCTTCCATAAACATTGCATTGACAAACTCAAAGGATTGGAATGATGAATCCAATGCATCTTCATTAGGCCCTATATAGATATCCTTGGTGAAAGTAGTGGCGATCATTTCTTCTTTAACTACGATAGTGACTACTTTGTCATCTATCACAAATTTAAGATTTTGATGGAGAGAGGATGCGATGGCTCCAGCGAACTATATCCATGGCCTTTCTAATAGGCAGTTGTAAGAAGGATTAATATCCATAACTTGAAAGTCGATATCATATGTAGATAGGCCTATTTGGAGCTAGATTGTGATATTTTCAATTACTCTGTGACACGTTCCATCAAAAGCTCAAACTATGGTGTGTCTACTTTTGATGTTAGATTGATCGTTAGAGAGTTTGCTTAGTGTAGTCATAGGCATGACATTAAAGGCCAACCCATTGTCTATAAGTACTTTAGGCAAAATTCATCCTTTATAATGGGTAGTGATATGCAGAGCCTTATAACTACCCCTACCTCCAGGTGGGATCTCATCATCCATGAAGGAGATGTAATTATCGGCCATGATGTTGTTCACAAGCTGATCCAACTAATCTATAAAGACATCCGGGGGCATATATGCTTTATTTAGCACCTTCAATAATGCATTTTGATGAACCTCTGAATTAAGAAGCAGAGATAGCATAGAAATTTTGGTAGGTTTTTTGCTTAACTAATCCATAATGTAGTATTCACTGTGCTTGATGAATTTAAAAAACTCCATGGCTTCTTTTTTGTTCACTGCTTCCTTGATTTTTTTAGGCTCAAAATTTTTTGCTTGGGTTTAAGCAGTACTGGCGCTTGGAGATGCATCAACCTTCTATTTTTTTTGAGCTAAGGGAGTATAACACTTACTACTACAGGTTAGGTGACTAACTCTTGACCATTTAATTGTAGTAGTGGAAGGAGTTAATTCTCTGGTCATCACTACCTGATTCTTGTATTTCCACAGGATAGTTTTATTGCTCTTATACAAGAATGGTTTAGCACTTCTACCACTAACTTGAGTATATAGGTCTAAAAACTAACCTCAGAACTTGGCTTGCCGTAAAGAATAAGTGGTCGATTACTCCCATAAGATGGTTTCATTGTTTCATCTCCTATCATGTTGATAGATTCAATAGCATGTGTGATCTCATGATAGAATTCTATCTGGCCAATCTGGCCTTTATCCATCATTCTTTAAACCATGAACCTAAACTCTTTGTATTGCATGTTTGTAGGGTATAACCTACAACTATGTTGAAGTCATAGAAGTTGTTGGGATTATCTTCCAATTTTTTGGTTGCATTAAGCAACTCGACCTGAATCAAAGCTTTCTAGACGAAGAACATTAGCATCCTTACATCCTCTATGCTTGCCCTTACTTCATGTTTATTCTCAATGTCGATCATGTTTGTAGCTGGCTTAATATGGTTTGGTAAAGTGTTGACAGCAACATTTGGTCCCTAGTTCATCCCAAACCGTAGGACTTTTGAGTAATTGGATTTTGCATATTTCATTTGAAAGATTTACAATTTGTCAATGTTGTGCCCTGCTACCCTAGCATGGTATTCATAGTAGGTGTTAGGGTTGTACCATGGTGGGTATGGTGACTTCTTTTTTGGAACATAGATTAAGGCCACTAAATGATTTTGAAGCAAGGTCTGGTAGAGCACTTTATAGGTCATAAGGATGGGATCAAAATATTATCTTTATTGATTTGCATTTCGATTGCCAAGTGCATTATTGGTTGCTCCATTGGTACTTTGGTGAATTTATGGAGGGTAGCTTTATGGTGGGTTAGATGGATTGCAAATGATTGGTTATAGGTTATGGCATTAATTAGCTGAGGGGGCATGGTGATAGGGTGAGAATACAACATGCTTGGGTAGTGAGGGTCCGATGTTTGATGTCATTTCAACTGAGAAGAGCTAGCATAACTTATAGCATTGGCCTCTTCTTCTTTTTTTTACGAGCCATAGGCTTTTTGCATGATCCAAATGTTTTGTCGATCGATATTCTACCACTCTAAATGGCTGCGTCAATCATTTCTCCAAAGAGAACTAGGTCAGCAAATTTTTTGGTGGTATTTCCTACAACCTTCTCATAAGGAGAAGCACGTAAGGTATGGATGAAAATGACTGTCACCTCTTTTTCTGTAATGGGAGGCCGGACTAGGGCAGCTTTCTCTCTCTACCTTTGGTGTATTGTCCAAAGTTTTCAGTGGATTTCTTCTCAAAATTCATCAAAAAAAGTCGATCCGAGGCCCAATCTGACATGTACTGGTATTGATTTAGAAAGCCCTTAGCCAAGTTAGCCCATATTGGATTTTCACATTGTCTAGCTCGATATACCACCGAGTTGCCACCCGAATAAGGCTGAGCTGAGAGCAATGGATAATAAGCTTTTCATCTTTCTTGTAGCTGACCATATTTCGTAGGTACATTCGAACATGGAAAAAAAGGTCAGTGGTTCCATTGAAATTTTCAAACTCTGGGATGTTGAACTTTAGGGGAATGATAACGTTGGACACCAAAGACAGTGATTATGCATCAAAAGCTGCAAATTTGCCACTCCCCTTAATAGCTTGCAAGCATTTTCCAATAACTGGAATTTATTCACTTTTGTCGTAGTCATGGTGGACTTTTAACCTTCTGTTTTCTCTAATTCTTCATGATCAAGGGCTATCAGATCTAGTAATGAGACTTCTACATTCACTCCTTGAGTACCGGGAATGAATTAACTTGTCACAATGAGATTAAGGTAGATGACTGGTGGAGCCTGAGTAGCATGTGTAGGAGCAGGCCATTTTTTTGTCTAGTTTCCCCTTGGGTAGGTTCTGGATTATTGGTGGGGGGACTTTCAATATTGGGAGGATCATTCATTATTTCAGTAGTGATGGCTTGCCCTTTTTCTTTCATAGAAATGGTCATTAGTTTCATAAGTTTTGCAATTTAATTCTACATTTTGTATTGTTAAATCCGGTCTTGTGATTCCTTAACCATTAGCTCAAATTGTTCAATATGAGCTTCATGATCACTCTCCATGATTTACTTACGGCATCATGTGTTATAGCAATGTGTGATGTAATATTTCATGTTCTTGCTTGACCTAAGAATCCCTTGCACTTTTATGGCCTAATTCCCGTATTAGACTTTTTTTAAAATGTATTTATTTATAATGCGATTATGAGCTAAGATAATTAATGATTGATGGAAGTGCAATAAAAAATAGTGAAATTAAATGTGCATATGCATTAAAGACAATTAATTCTTGGAACAGCTTCATCAATAACATCATTCATTGAGTCACAAAAGGGGTTTTTCTTTTACAACATGATTACATTTGAAATTATCTAACATGATTATATTATGTAATCACGTGATCAAGAAAACCCAAAAGTCATTGCTTATGATCTCTAACTAGTACGATGTCTTGCCTTATGGATTGAGCTACGTCATTCATGTCATCCGCCTCCTGTTGAGCCATCTGAACTTATCGATTGAAGTATGATGTTGTTCTTGCTAGTTTAGAAATGCTTGCTCAATTGTCATTTACCAATCTAGTTTGCGCTGCTTGGAAGCCCTTATTAGTTCATTGATATAACCTTGATGATCCTAAAGAGACTATTCTAACTCTTGGATTTTGTGAATGAGGGCTTCATTTTCCACCCTAATGGCTCTTGCATCTTGCATTTGGGCCTTGAGTCTTTGATTCTTTTATTGGTAGGTGAAGCAAGAGCACGTGCCCTCGTGAACTTTTCTTTGTTGGTTCTAACTTCCTTCTTTTGCTGATTTAGCTAACGATTAAGAGTGGTGACTTCTGCTTCCTATTTGACTGATGTCTTGCCAATATGTTGGGACTTGTTAGATTTTCTGAGTGTCACATAATCCTTGGTTAGGCTTTCAAGGTCATCTTTAAAGTGTCACATAATCCCTTTCTTTAATGACTCGATCCATTTCACCGCTCTTAAGATAGATATCCATCTCTAGTTGGCCGTTTTCCTTTTAAAGTCGAGAGATTTCTATAGCAAAGGATGCCTTTTCTCGCTCGAACTCCCTCTTAAGTAGCTCAATCTCAAAAGGTGATTCTTCTATTAGGATTTACAGTATCTCGAAATTGGGTGATGGCAATGGATCATTGATACGACAGAGCTTTCATTCTTCATATCTAGGTGCAGTGGGGTTTCCTCTCCAATATCTTTCCATACAATGGACCTTTTTCCAGGCTTGGAAAGCTGACTGGACTTTTGTGTTATAATTGGGCTCTCCATATTCAAAATCTTGATGTCCTAAGTCTTCAAAGAATATGATGAATTACTAGCATTGGAACTGATGCAATACTAATAAAAAAACATAACTAGTATTTCCCCATAATCCTAAGAATGACACATAAGTGTAGTCTCCACATCTATACACAATCGACTGACGGATCACCTATAGGGCTCTCCACATGATTTCCTCCTCCCTGACGTTTCATAATTCCTCGGCCTAATGTTTTTCTTTTTTATCTTGATGACATTCTTCTTCTAATACCGTGGAAAGAGGATTGATCTTGAAGAAGAAATTGTGCCTAACTCTTTCTTTCCTAACACAAAGATGACTTAGGAGCCATATCTGGCGTAATAAGGTGCACTCAATAAACCTTCCTGTTCCCATTCTTTTACAAAAGCTGAGGGCACAGGCAGTTTTGGTGATGATGGTGGAAGCAGGGTTGATGTTGTAACATAAGTGAGAAAAAAATCTTACTACTGCCTCTACATAACCCAAAGTCTTTGGGAATATAACAAGCCCATAAATTGCCAAAGCATAGACATTTTAAGCTTTCTTTTAATCAAAAAGATTCACGATTACCTCTTTCAAGCTAGCCTAAGAGATGCATTTACTACTCCCTTTTCCTTTGACATGACTATCAACCCAGGCTTCTTTGACTCCAAGAATTTGCCTCAACCTTTTCTTGAAAGGAGAAGGCATTAGAGCCTTGCAGTAAATCCGATCTGATTTGGTCCTTTCTATATTGACCAGGGCTATGTACTCATTAATGGTAGGGACTAAATCTTGTTGGTTGAAGGTGAAACATCGGTAAGCTTGACTCTAGAACTGTGCTGTTGCTCATAACATGCCATCATCCAACTGAACTCGAAGTAAGTAAGCTATATCCTTGTACTTTTTAATGAAGGCTTCTTTCATATTGCTATCCCAATTGTCCCAAATGTGCTTCAGTTGCCAACAAACATTTTAAGGAAAGCCAATCTTGACCTTTTCATACATTTTTGAGCCATAATTAGGCTTTAAAATGTCCTTGCCTTGATGTTGGTGACCTTTTGACCATGTTCTGACATTTTCAAAGGACTGGATAGTGGAGATAATCTGTTGCTCCATCAATGATGCCCCTTGCTGAACATCGAACCAGAACAATTGTCCCAAAATGATGATTGTCATGATGGTTATGATGAAAATGATGCATGCACCAAAACATAAACAAAGAAAAAATGAGTTAGTGGAATATATAGGAGACAAATGTACGGAATAAAAATTTAAAAATGTCAAAAGAGAAAAAAATTGCAAATGTCTTAGCCAAGGTGCCAAGACGAGAGATGGGTAGCATTGCAACATGCCAAATGCAATTTGCCCTTTGTGAGGTGATGCTATATTTTATTTTTGATGAGAAAATGATTAGTAGCAATATTCATTCATCACCACTAGTGTGGAGGCACATTAAGCCATATTCAGATAGCATAACGGCTTACAATGTAAGATATTGTGAATGATGGTTTTTGTTCACTGTCACTTATTTATATAAAGGTTAACCGTCATTCGGGTAGCACAATAGCATGTCTCAATAAATGATAAAAATATAGATCCGAGTGACAATTGTATACTTATTGTCACCTACATAATTATAGTAATTAGGAGTAAAGGTTAGGAATGTTTTCTCGAGTGACCCTATTCTTTGGGTATTCTAGCAGCGTTCTGGTATGGGTTGAAATGGTTTAGCTCGTAAGGCTCACTATATGAGTTTTAAGTTGACGCTTAAATAGGTATCTGAATTGCTCTTCCATCCGGTAAGGACAGTCAAGGGACCCTAATCCTAGACCCATTGTGGGTTTGATGAATGGGTTCGATTCGTTGGATGTATTTCCCTATGCAAATATGAAGGGTTACTCACGAGAGACATAGGTCATATACTTTCGAGAAGTTATTGCCATGCCTATGCGAAGGGTTACTCACGAAGGCAGATAGCTTACTTCCTCATAATGATTGGGTTGTAACCACACCATGGAGTTTGGCGAGACACTAATGCACTTACAAGTGCGCAGTATGTGAGGGGAAACGAGCAAACATTTTTTTTTACTTCAGCATTACTAGTTTTATTAAGCTAATGATTATTCAAAAAATAAGACAATCTTAAAAATCGTGTCAAACAAAAGATTAGATGACAAAATGACAAAAAGGTCATGGATCGAAGATCAAAAGGACTGGGAACCTAGAAAGACATGGCTAATTATTGGCCTAACTCTCTATACTGTCCCCAGTGGAGTTGCCAAGCTGTTGCAACATGCCTTGGGGTGGATCCTCATGGATCAATGGGTGCATACGACTTAAAATATTTTTCTGACTTAGAAATATCTTCTTGATTGAGACTATTCTTTGGCGATGTGATGAGAATGAGAATGTACGGATTCTCGACTTATGGTACAGAGAAAGGGACCGTAAGATGAATTGCTCATCTTATTGGTCTCGGATGACTATCACAAAATGGCCAATGCCTAGTGTCACCATTGATCATTTAGGGCTAGGCATGGTCAGATGCCTATTGAAACCTATGTTTTGAGTTATGAAACTCAAAACATCGATCCCATGGTCTAAGTAATGCAAAGATTCGTTGTTTGGGTTTGAGAGTTGGTTACACATGATGAGGTATGAATCTCTTTACGACACTCGAAATCAATTTCGTACTAGCTATATCTTATCTTAGTTTTGATTCTGCCGATCTTAACTTGTCATTATTTTGATATAAACCCTTTTAGTGCATAAATCTTATCGAAATACAAATCCAAGTTTTGATGAAAAAGATTTAATCTCGTATACGCCCTAGAAAGATAGGGAAAATAGAGATTTTCAATAAAAATGACCTCTAGATTTTACTTTGAAAATGGAATGTTCCACTTTAGGCACTGGAGAGACACCCATGCGGAATATTACCTTTAATTTTATTTGGAAATGTTTTGAAAATATGAATGCACATAATCATCACAAAGAAATTATGTTAGTAAGACAATAAATGAAGTAACCTAACATGGATCATTCAATGCAATGATAAACAAAATGGATGGACTATTGGAATTTATCTCGCTCTTGGCATCGATTATCTAGGAATAACTGAATTGATAATTTTCGAGATGCGTATGGTTTACTTGATGAAACAAGGTTTGTTTGACTTAATCATAGAAGTCTAAGAAGGAGAAAAAAATAATTATAGTTAAAAGATAGGGTTGGAGTATCTCTTCGAAAAGATGGGTTAGAGTATCCCTGTGGGTGACAAATAATTTTGACAAAGGAAGGATTTTATTTTGACAATTTAAAAAAATAGGGTTGAAGTGTCTCCTCAGAAAAGCGGGGTTGGAGTATCCCTGTGGATGACAAAACTTCATGATTTAGAAAATGGGTAAGCATTTGATGATTTTTGGCAAAAAGATTTATTATGAATGAGGATGGTAAAGATGTAAAATATGTTTGTGCCTTGACATGAGCCTATGGGAGGTCAAAGCATATTCTCAAGTCTAATCAATTGACATGGAGACATTAGAATGTCTGGAGACAAAATTCTGGAAAAAAACAGTTTTAACCAAAATTAAAAAGCATGGGACAACATCGCGCTCTCTTGCTTCCCGAATTTATTCTAAATTGGTTCGAAGGATTTAGAAGGTGGACAAGACACCTTTAGAAGGGTAACTCGATGAGGGTCATTCTAAATATATTTCTAATATCCCAAGAAGTCATTTTCCAGGGGAATAAATTTTCACGTTCAGACTGATTGAGCTGCTGGTAGAGCATAGGAGTGACAAGGTGTGTCAAAATTTAAAAAATCACCTCAGACTAATTGGTATAAAAAAATCATAAATAATACCTTTTCAAAAAGGGAATTTCATGAGTGTTTTAGAAAACAATGCTTGACAAATTTGGAAAAATCATTTAGTGGGCCTGAATAGCCCAACCAGAATACATGTTCAGATTCTAGAGGTTTTGGATAGTTTAGACTTGAAAAAACATAACTATCTGATCCAGAATGATCCAAGGGTTAATAAGACATTGTTTTAAAGATAATTCAACATGATTTAATTGAAAAATATCAAAAAATTCATGAAAAATCGTTTTGGGTTTTAAAGTGATTTTTCAATTTGCAACAGTTATGTAGCCAGCAAGGAACAAAGCAAAGCAGGAGGTATTTCTTGTTTTCCTCATGTTTATGGGTCTACATTCGAGTCATTGACATTCGAACATCCATGACTGACGAAAAGTGTGGCATAAGCATCATGAACTCATTTGCACAGCACCAGAGTAGTTTAGGATAATGAAACAGTCCCTTAATCAAACGACTCAAGGTTTTAGCTCAAAAACAAGGCATAAACATTTTAGGGATGAGTGTAAAGCCATTTTCATTGGAAAATCAGAAGATTTGAGCTTGTTTAACCAAGATTCTAGATCAGGAGAACTTAATTTTCCCTAATATATTTTGCTAGCCTTAAAAAAAAAATGCTAAGTCCATGCTAATCCTCATTGGTTGAGGTTAACATGCTTGGCTTAAGGGGGTTTTGAAAATCAATTTTTATCAGCCATCAAACATGCATTTTGACAACAACCATACAAGGGGATGGCACATAAGTTGAATAGGGATGCTACTTTTACTAATAGCTTAGAAAAAGAAAGTGTTATGCACTTTGACAAGAAAATGTTATGGATGCTGAAAATGACAATGATTCATGCAAGTTAATGTGTAGGTATGCTTGAAATATGTTAGGCTAATGATTCATACATGGATTAAGGATAACAAGATACATGGACATGGCATACAATGCATGAGCAAGAGATATTAAACTAATGAGGATAAAATAAGGCATTTTCCATATCAAAGAGGCATTATGGCATCCAAATTCTAAACTACCACAACCAAAAGCCATAATAATGCATGATAATCCTAAGAGGGTGATGGAAACATAGAGAGCTCACTAAAATAAATAAAGGTGCTAAAAACAGAAAATGTAAGTAATAGAGTAAGATGTTATGCCAACAAAACTTTAACTTTGGCCAAATAGTTAGAGCAGTAGAGATGGCTTGAATTTCCCTCTTTTCCTTGTTATTAATAAGCAAGAAAAAGAGAAAATAATGTGGCTTTGGTTTTGGTATGCATGAGGGTGATTTTTGGAAGTGTAACGGTTGAAAGTGAGTGTTTAGGGGCTATTTTGGGGTGCTAAGTGAAGAGCTACGGGATTTGGATTTCTTTGATGTGTGAATGTGTTTTTGGAAGTGTAAATCAACTGGAATCTAACCTTTTTTCAGCTTAGATGAAAGTGGTCCATTTATACCAGCCTTTTAGAGCCAAATTGAAGGTGTTTTTGGCCATTTTTCAAGGGGGAGAAGGTGATGTCAGCATGGTGGCTATAAGGTGGCTGTAGGGAGCAATTTGCTGCCGGTGTTATGTGCAAAAGGTGGCTAGCTTAAATGCTGAAATGCTTTTCTAGGAAATAGGGTGGCTGATGGTGACATTGGCCAACAAATAGGGAGGAGTAGGGTGATCAAATGACATTAACCTTTTTGATCCAATTTGGACTTAAAAAAAGGTTTTGATTAATTTAAAAGTCCAAATTCGTAATTTGACATGTGTTTTAATCTTTCTTGATGCAGAAAAATGAGTTAAAATCGAGTTTTGGATCAATGGTGGATGAGTCAATAATACCTGAACCATGAAAATGGCCTACATGTATCGATACATTACATAATGTATCGATACATTTGGTCCAAAAACCTTGATAGTATCGATATAGTGAACATTGTATCGATACTATGAACCATTATATCGATACTATGAACCACTGTATCAATATATGTTTATATGTATCGATATATTCCTCTCCAGAATGCATGTTTTGATCCTAGCATGGCCTAATATCGATACATGAGGTCTTGTATGGATACAGAGGCTTATATACAAGACCTCATGTATCGATACATATAGGGACATTTCAAATTTTTGATGCATTGGAGCATTGTATCGATTATTCAAGTAAACCTGTGAATTTTTCATATCATTAGTCCCCGGATACCTTGAACTATGTCATTTGATGCCACATCTTTGCATTTACCTTTCATATGATCCCTAGGCCTTCTTAATGTCCTCAAAAGTTGTCGCCCGATGATCATCACCCCCTCTAACATCCATGCTTCAGATTGCAAAAATCTAGCCTAGACAAAATAAGGTCTTTACACCTATAATCCCCAGTGGGTTTAGGAAAATTTTTGTCTATGTTCATATCAAAGACAAATCGCCATCCCTATGAGAGTCTAAATGAAATGCAAGGAGAACTCTGACTATCTCTCGTATTTGACTTCACGTTATGCAACCATGATAGCATTCCACATCATGTATTCACATTACCATCAGACATCTTTATTTTTGCAAAATCACTTCAAGCCAAGTTTACTAAACCTCCAAGGAATTCCTAGTAAGTACTCAAAGATTTGCAAACCAAGTGTCATTTAGGTAAGGTTCTTTTCTCCTTATCACCTCATATTGAAACCCTTTTTATCAAGAAACTACTGTCAAAGGGTCAGTGTTAAGAAATTGTTTTCTAGAAACTATCGTCAAAAACTTTTGTTAAGAACATTCATTATAAGCTTTGTCAAGCATTTTGTCAAGAACTAGTGTCAAAACCCTTTCATCGAAAAATTTTGTTATAAACTTTTGTTAACAAAACTTGTATTAGAAGTTTTATCAAAAAACATTGTCAACACTTTTTCAAAGCCTACAAGTCAATGGCAACTTTTTCAAAGCCCAGAAGTTAGTGGCACCTTTCTAAAGCCCATAAGTCAGTGGCACCCTTGAAAGCCTATAAGTCAGTGGCACATTTTCAAAGCTTACAAATCAATGGTACCTTTTTCAAAGCCCACAAATTAGTGGCACCCTTTTCAAAGCCCATAAGTCAGTGGCACACTTTTTAAAGCCTACAGGTCAGTGGCACCCTGTTCAAAGCTAAGTCAGTGGCACCATTTTCAAAGCCCATAAGTCAGTGGTACATTTTCAAAGTCTGTACAAGCTAGCGACACCTAGTCTGAGTTAAAGCCCGCACAAGTTGGTAGCACCTAGTCTGAGTCAAAGCAGTAGCACCTAAGTCAAAGCCCACACAAGCTGGTGGCACCCAAGTCTAAGTCAAAACCAACACGAGCTAGTGGCACTTAAATCAAAGCCCACAAAGCTAGTAGCACCGAAGTTTAAATCAAAGTCTGCACAAGTTGGTGGCACTTACTTTTAAAATCCATGGTACTCTGCACATGCATAATGGGGTCAAACCTTAGAAAACCTAACACCTTAGTGTTCAAGGGAGCATTATTTCACCATGGATAAAATAGTTTTTATTCATCTTTGCCCTATTCCTAATTTTCCATAATGGTTAAAGAAGGGCAGTTGTAGACACCTTATTTTGTCCAGGTTAATTTTTAGCAATATCAAGCACGAAAATAAAAGGGGCAATGATTTAACTCCTTTTTTTGCATAAAAAAAGATTAAAGCCAATATCATATTATGAATTTGGACTTTTTTAATCTAAACATTATTTTAAGTCTAAATTAGATGAAAAAGGTCAATGTCACATGATCACCCTCTCTTTCTTAGTTTCTTGACCAAGATCACCAATTGCCATCCTATTTGCTGGAAAATCATTTTAGCATTTAAACCAGCCACCCTATGTCCATCACATTGGTAGCAAGTTCTCCCAATAACCACTCTATAGCCACCAAGCTAACATCACTTTGTCCCCTTTGAAAATAACCAAAAACGCCTTCAATTTGGCTCCAAAGTGCTGGTACAAATAGACCATTTATATCTCAGCTAACAAATGTTAGATTCCAGCTTGTTTTAGCTTCCAAAACATATTCCTACACCAGGAAAACTAGAATCCTATAGCTTTTCACTCACCACCCAAAAATAGCCCTAAAACACTCATTCCCAACCATTACACATTCTAAAAATCACCCTTATCATGCTAGAACTAAAAAGCTCATCATTTCTCTCTTTTTCTTGCTTATTAACAACAAGGAAAACAGAGAAATTTAAGCCATCTCTATTGCTCCAATTATTTGGCCAAAAAGTGAAGTTTTGTTGGTAAACTTTTCACTTTATCACTTTCATTTTCTATTTTTCAGCATCTTCATTGTTTTAGTGAGCTCTCCATGTTTCCATCACCCTCTTAGGATTATCATGCATTATTGTGTCTTTTGGTTGTGATAGTTTAGGATTTGATGCCTTAAGGCCCCTTTTATGTGCAAAATGCCTCATTTCATCCTTATTATTTTAATAGCTCTTGCTCATGCATTTTTATGCCATATCCATGCATCTTGTTATGATTAATCCATGTATGAATCGTTATCCTAACATATTTCAAGCATATTTATACATTAGCTCGCATCTTATCATGAACCATTGTCATTTTCAGCTTCCATAATATTTTCTTATCAAATTGCATAACACTTTCCTTATCAGGACCATTAGTAAAGTTTGCATCCCCATTTATGTTTTATGTCATCCCCTTGTATGTTCATTGTCTTCTCCTTATCTAAATGCATGTTTAATGGCTATCAAAAACTGATTTTCAAAACCTCCCCAAGCCAAGCATGGTAACCTCAACCAATGAAGATTAGCATGAACTTAGTATTTTCCTTAAAGTTAGCAAAATATCTTATGGAAAATTAAGTTTACTAGATCTGGAATCCTAGTTAAATGAGCTTAAATCTTCTGATTTTCCAACAAAAAATGGCCTTACACTTGTTCCTAAAATGTTCATGCCTTATTTTTGAGTCAAAACCTTGAGTGCTATGATCAACAGGTTATTCAATTATCCTAAAATACTCTAGGGCTGTGCAAATAAGTTCGCGACGCTTATGCCACTCTTTCCCTTCTGTCATGGATGTTTGGATGTCGATGACTCAAGTTTGGACTCATAAACGTAAAGAAAATAAGAAATATCCTCTGCTTTACTCTGTTCCCTGTTAGTAGTAGCACTCTTAAAAATTGAAAAATTACTTTAAAATCCTAAATGATTTTTCATAAATTTTGTAATATTTTTCTCTGCAAATGTGTCAAAATACCTTTAAAGTGAGGGCTTGTTCATCCCTAGATCAGTCTAGATGAAAGCATTATGATTTTTCAAACCTTGACTGTCTAGAATCCTTGAAGTGAATAAAGTGCATTCTCGTTGGGCCTTTTAAGCCCACCAAATGGTTTTTCCAAACCCATCTAGCATTTTCATGAAATTGCCGTCCTGGAAAGGTATTATTTGCAATTTTTTGATACCAAATGAGTCCAAAATGATTTTTAAAATTTTGACATACCTTGTCCCCCGTATGCTCTACCAACAATGAAATTAATCCAAACTTGAAAATTTATTCCCCCTAAAAAGTGACTTTTTAGGATATTAGGAATATTTTTATTTTGACTCTCATCGAGTTAACTTTCTTATGTTATCTTGTTCACCCTCTAAAGCCTTTAAACCAATTTAGAATAAATTTAGGAAGCAATATAGTGTGATGTTGTCCCTTATTTTTGGTTATGATTAAAATTGAGTTATTTTCCCTAATTGCATCATGAGACACTTAAATATCTCAATATCACGCCGATTAGACTTAAGAACATGCTTTCACCTCCCATAGCCTCGTGTCAAGACACAAACATATTTTACATCTTTACCATCCTCATTCATAATAATTTCTTTTGCAAAAAGTTATCGAAATGCTCACACATTTCCTAGATCACAAAGTTTTGTCAACTTAAGTTTTTCAACATGACTTCTCTAAAGAGTGTCAGACATGTCTCTTTTGGGGATACTCTAACCCCGACCTCCTAAGGGGACACTCCAACCCTACTTGTCAAAATTATCGAGATTGAGAAATCTTTATTTATCAAAATGATTTGTCATCCATAGGGAAACTCCAACCCTGACCTTCTGAGGTGATACTCTAATCCCACTTTTCAAAATTGTCAAGATTTAAAAATCCTTTGTCAAAACTATTTGTCATCCATAGGGATACTCCAACCCCACCTTTTCAAAGGGATACTTCAATCCTATCTTTTAACTATAACTAATTGTTTCCTTTTTCTCAAACTTTCATGAATGTGTTGAACATATCTCATTCAATCAGGAAACCTAGATGCATCAAAAAAATTATTGATTCAATTATTCCCAAATAATCGATGCCAATTGCGAGATAAATTACAATAGTCCATTCTTTTTTTTATCATTACATTGAATGATCCATGTTATGTTACTTCATTTGCTACCTTACCAATGTGATTTCTTTATGATGATTATTTGTATTCATGTTTTCAAATCATTTCAAATAAAATTCAAGGTGATGTTCCACGTGGGTATCTCTCTAGTGCCCAAAGTGGAACATTCCATTTTCAAAGTAAAATCTATAGGTCATTTTATTAAAAATTTCAATATTTCCCATCTCTCCAGGGCATTAAATGGGATTAAATCTTTTTTATCAAAACCTAGATTTGTATTTCTATAAGATTTATGAATTAAAAGAGGATTATTTGCAAATAGTGATAAGGCAAGATCAAAAGTATCGAAACCAAGATAAGACATAGTTAATAAGGTATTGATTTCATGAATCACAAAAAAGTTCATACCTCATTGTGCGTAACTAACTCCTAAACCCAAACAGCAAATCTTTGTACTACATAGACCATGGGATTGACATTTTGAGTTTCATAACTCAAAACATAGGTTTCAATAGGCATCTAGTTATGCCTAGACCAAAATGATCAATGGTGAATCTATGCGTTAGCCATTTCATGATGGTCATCCAAGACCAATAAGATGAGCGATTCATCTTATAGACCCCTTCACTCTATCATAAGTTAAAAATCTATACATTCTCCATCTTATCAGACCGTAAAAAGAAGTCTCGATCAAGAAGACATTTCTAAATCAAAAAATATTTTAATTCATACATGCCTATAGATCTACGAGGACCCACCTCGGGGCATGTTGCAACAAGTTTTGAAAGGAAAGCACTTTTTTCCACCTTTTTTCCTCAGAATCAAAATTCAGTCTTCAAGCATGACTAGCATAGATTATCATAATATTCTTCATTCATCCGGTGATTGGGCACTATAAACACATTCATCTTATTTGGATACACAGTTTGATGCTTTGGTTTAGAAAGAAAAGCTTTTTTGTCCACCATTTTCCTTAAAATCAAAGTTCATCCCTTAAATAAGACAAACATGGATTATCATAATAATCTCCATTCAATTTGTGATTAGGCATGATAAACATATTCTTTTCATTGGCATGCATAGTTTTGATGCTTTGATTTGGCAAAAGAAGCTTTGCATTCCATCATTTTTCTTAGAATCAAACCTCCTCCCTCAAATAGGACAAACATAGATTATCATAATAATTTCCATTCTTTTGGTGATTAGGAACCATAGACATATTCTCCCGATTAGTACACATGGTTTTAACGCATTGACTAGGTGAGAGAAGCTTTTCATTGCACCATTTTCTTTAGAATTGATGTTTGTCTATCATAGGACAAACTTGGATTCTCACAATAATCTTCATTCTTTTTTATGATTGGGCACTATAAACTTGTTCTACACACTATGATACATGGTTTTGATGCTTTAATTTTGAATGAAAAGCTTTTCTTTTCACTTTTCCCTTAGAATCAAAATTTATCCATCAAGTGAGACAAACATGGATTATTGTAATAATCACCATTTATTTGATGATAAAGAGCTATAAATATATTCTCTTTATTTGGATACATGGTTTTGATGCTTCAGTTTGGAAAGAAAAGCTTTTCTTTCCACCATTTTGCTTAGAATCAAGGTTCATCCCTTAAATGGGATAAACTTAGATTATCTCAATAGTCTTCATTCATTTTGTGATTGGGCATGATAAACATATTCTTTTCATTAGGATACACAGTTTTGGTGCTTTGATTTAGCAAGAGAAGCTTTTCATTCCACTATTTTTCATAGAATCAAAGCTCATCTCTCAAATGGGATAAACTTAGATTCTCATAAGAATCTTCATTGTTTCAGGGATTGAGAGCCATAAATGCATTCGTCTCATTGGTATACATGGATTTAATGCTTTGACTTAGCAAGAAAAGCATTTCATTTCCCCTTTTTCCTTTGAATTAAAATTCATCCATTGTGGGATAAACTTGGATTCTCACAATAATCTCCATTCTTTTTGTAATTAGGCATTATAAACATGTTCTACTTACTAGGATACGCGATTTTGATTCTTTAGTTTTGAAACTAAAGCTTTTTTTTCCACCTTTTTTCTTAGAATCAAAGTTCACCCATTAGGTGAAACAAGCATGGATTATCATAATAATCTCTATTCATTTGGTGGTTGGGCACTATAAACACATGCTCCTCATTTGGGTACACAGTTTTGATGCTTTGGTTTGGAATGAAAAGGCTTTCCTTACACCATTTTCCTTAGAATCAAGTTCATCCCTCAAAATGGGACAAGCTTGGATTATTATAATAGTCTCTGTTCATTTTGTGATTAGGCATGATAAACAGAACCTATTCATTAGGATACATAGTTTTTATCTTTTAACTTGGCAAAAGAAGCTTTTCATTCCACCATTTTCGTAGAATCAAAGCTTATCCCTCAAATAGGATAAACCTAGATTCTTGTAATTACCTCCACCTTTTCGGTGATTGAGCACCATAAACACATTCTCCCGATTGGCATATATGGTTTTAATGTTTTGACTGGGTAAGAGAAGCTTTTCATTGTAGCATTTTCTTTAGAATTAAAGTTCGTTCATCATGGGACAAACTTGGATTCTCATAATAATCTCTATTCCTTTTGTGACCGGGCACTATAAAATCATTTTACTTACTAGAATACACGGTTTTAATGCTTTGGTTTTGAAAGAAAAGCTTTTTGTCACCTTTTTTCTTAGAATCAAAGTTCATCATCAAGTGAGATAAACTCGGATTATCGTAAAAGTCTCTATTCATTTTGTGATTGGGCCTGATAAACATATTATTTTCATTGGGATGCATAGTTTTAATGCTTTAATTTGGAAAGAGAAGCTTTTATTCCACCATTTTCATTAGAATCAAAGCTGGTCCCTTAAATGTGACAAACTTAAATTCTCATAACAATCTCCATTCTTTTGGTGATTAGGGAACTATAACCACATTCTCCTCATTGGTGCACATGGTTTTAATGCTTTAACTAGGCAAGGGAAGCATTTTGTTGCACCATGTTCTTTAGAATTAAAGTTCGTCCATCATGGAAGAAACATGGATTCTTATAATAATCTCCATTTTTTTGTTTTTGGGCACTATAAACATGTTCTACCCACTAGGATACATGGTTTTAATGCTTTTGTTTTAAAAGCTTTTCTTATCCTTTTTCTTTAGAATCAAAGTTCACGGATCAATAGAGACAAAAATGGATTATCGTAATCATCTCCATTCATTTGGTGATGGATCTGTATAAACACATTCTTCTTATTTGGATGCATGGTTTTGATGCTTTGGTTTGGAAAGAAAAGCTTTTCTTTCCATCGTTTTCTTTGGAATCGAGTTTCATCCCTTAAATAGGATAAACTTGGATTATCGTAAAAATCTCCATTCATTTTTGTGATTGGGCATGATAAACACATTCTTTTCATTAGGATACATACTTTTGTTACATTGATTTGGCAAGAAAAGCTTTTTATTCCACCATTTTCCTTAAAATGAAAGCTCATCCCTTAAATAGGATAAACTTAGATTCTCATAATAATCTCTATTTTTTGGTGATTGGGAACCGTAAAAATATTCTCCTCATTGGTATAAATGGTTTTAATGCTTTGACTAGGCAAGAGAAGCTTTTCATTGCACCATTTTCTTTGGAATCAAAGTTCATCTATTATGGGACATACATGGATTCTCCTAATAATCTCTATTGTTTTGTGATTGGGCACTATAAACACATTCTACTCACTAGGGTTCATGGTTTTAATGCTTTAGTTTTGAAGGAAAAGCTTTTTTTGACCTTTTTCCTTAGAATCAAAGTTTATCCATCAAGTAAGACAAACACGTATATCTTTTTTCATTTGGTGATTGGGCACTATAAACACATTCTTCTTATTTGGATACATAGTTTTGATGCTGTGGTTTGGAATTAAAAAGCTTTTTTTGCATCATTTTCCTTAGAATCAAGGTTCATCCTTTAAATGGCACAAACTTGGATTATTGTAATAGACTCTATTCATTTTTTGATTTGGCATGATAAACACATTTTCTTCAGTGGGATACATAGTTCTTATGTTTTGTTTTGGCAATAAAAAGACCATTTTCCTTAGAATTAAAGTTCATCCCCTAAATGGGACAAACTTAGATTCTCATAATTATCTCCACTTTTTTGGTGATTGAGGACTATAAACACATTTTCTCGATTGGCATACATGGTTTTAATGCTTTGACTAGGAAGAGAAGCTTTTCATTGTAGCATTTTCTTTAGAATCAAAGTTCATCCATCGTAGGACAAACTTGGATTCTCATAATAATCTCCATTTTTTTGTGATTGGGCAGTATAAATATGTTCTACTCACTGCGATACTCGATTTTAATGCTTTCGTTTTGAAAGAAAAGTTTTTTTCCACCTTTTTGTTCCTTAGAATCAAAGTTCATTCATAAAGTGTGACAAAAATTGATTATCGTAATAATCTCTATTCATTTGGTGATTGGGCACTATAAACATATTCACCTTATTTGGATACACGATTTTGATGCTTTGGTTTGGAAAAAAAAGCTTTTTTGTCCACCATTTTTCTTAAAATCATGGTTTCATCCCTTAATCAAAATAAATACGGATTATCATAGTAGACTCCATTTATTTTGTGATTGGGCACGATAAAGACATTCCCTTCATTGGGATGCATAGTTTTAATGGTTTGACTTGGCAAGAGAAGCCTTTCATTCCACCATTTTCCTTAGATTCAAGGCTCATCCCTTAAATTGGACAAACTTAGATTCTCATAATAATCTCTATTCTTTTGGTGATAGGGAACTATAAACATATTTTCCTCATTGGTATGCATGGTTTTAATGCTTTGACTAGGCAAGAAAAGCTTTTCATTGCACCATTTTCTTTAAAATCGAAGTTCATCCATTATAAGACAAACTTTGATTCTCATAATAGTCTCTATTCTTTTTGTGATTGGGCACTATAAACACGTTTTACTCACTAGGGTACAAGGTTTTGATCCTTGGATTTTAGAGAAAAGCTTTCCTTTTCACCTTTTTCCATAGAATCAAAGTTTATCTATCAACTAAGATAAATATGGATTGCCATAATAATCTCCATTCATTTGGTAATTGGGTGCTATAAACATATTCTCCTCATTTAGATACACTGTTTTGATGCTTTGGTTTGGAATGAACAGGCTTTCTTTGCACCATTTTCCTTAAAATCAAGGTTCATTCCTCAAACAGGACAAGCTTGGATTACCAAAATAGTCTCCATTCTTTTTTGATTTGGCATGATAAACACATTTTCTTCATTGAGATGCACAGTTTTTATCTTTTGATTTGGTAAGGAAGCTTTCCATTGTACCATTTTCCTTAGAATCAAAGCTTATCCCTTAAATAGGACAAACTTAAATTCTCATAATAATCTCCATTCTTTTGGTGATTGGGAACTATAAACATATTCTACCAATTGGTATGCATAGTTTTAATGCTTTGACTTGGCAAGAGAAGCTTTTCATTTTGCCATTTTCCTTAGAATCAAAGTTCGTCCATCATGGGACAAACTTGGATTCTCATAATAATCTATTCTTTTTGTGATTGGGTAGTATAAACACATTCTACTCACTAGGATACATGGTTTTGAAAGAAACGCCTTTCTTTTCACCTTTTTCCTTAGAATCATGATTCATACACCAAGTGAGACAAACATGGATTATCATAATAATCTCCATTCATTTGGTGATTGGGTGCTATAAACACATTCTCCTTATTTTGATACACAATTTTGATGCTTTGGCTTGGAAAGAAATGCTTTTCTTTGCACTATTTTCCTTAGAATCAAGGTTTGTCCCTCAAATGGCATAAACTCAGATTATCGTAATAGTCTCCATTCATTTTGTGATCGGGCATGATAAACACATTCTCTTCAACAAGATACATAGTTTTTATTTGATTTGGCAAGTGAAGCATTTCATTCCACCATTTTCTTTATAATTAAAGCTCTTCCCCTAAATGGGACAAACTTAGATTCTTATAATTATCTCTATTTTTTTGGTGATTGGGCACCATAAACACATTTTGCTCAATGGTATAAATGGTTTTAATGCTTTGATTGGGCAAGAGAAGCTTTTCATTGCACCATTTTCTTTAGAATCAAAGTTCGTCCATCATAGGACAAACTTGGATTCTCATAATAATCTTCATTCTATTTGGTACTGGGTATTATAAACACGTCTTACTCACTAGGACACACAGTTTTAGGTGCTTCAGTTTTGAAAGAAAAGCTTTTCTTTTCACCTTGTTCCTTAAAATCAAAAATCATCCATCAAAGGAGGTAAAAATCGATTATCATAATAATCTCCATTCATTTGGTGATTGGGCGCTATAAACATATTCTCCTCATTTAGATACATGGTTTTGATGCTTTGGTTTTGTAAGAAAACCTTTTTTTCTGTGATTTTCCTTAGAATCCAGGTTCATCCCTCAAACAGGCAAACTTGGATTATCATAATAGACTCCATTCATTTTGTGATTGGGCATGATAAATACATTCTCTTCATTGGGATACATAGTTCTGATGCTTTAATTTGGCAAGAGAAGCTTTTTATTCCACCATTTTTCTTAGAATCAAAGCTCATCCCTCAAATGGGATAAACTTAGATTCTTGCAATAATCTCTATTCTTTCAGTGATTAGGAACTATAAACACATTCTTCTTATTAGTATACATGGTTTTAATGCTTTGACTTAGCAAGAGAAGCTTTTTATTGCCCCGTTTTTCTTAGAATCAAAGTTCATCCATATGGTACAAACTTGGATTCTTATAGTAATCTCCATTCTTTTCATGATTGGGCATTATAAACGCGTTCTACTAATTAGGAGACATAGTTTTGATGCTTTAGTTTGGAAAGAAGCTTTTCTTTCCACTTTTTTCCTTAGAATCAAAGTTGATCCATCAAGCGAGATAAACATGATTACCATAATAATCTCCATTCATTTGGTGATTGGGCACCATAAACACATTCTCTTCATTCGGATACATGGTTTTGATGGTTTGGATTGGAAAGAAAAGCTTTTTTTTCCACATATTCCTTAAAATCAAGGCTCATCCTTTAAACAGGACAAACTTAGATTATCGTAATAGTCTCCATTTGTTTTGTAATTAGGCATGATAAGCACATTCTTTTCATTGGGATACACAGTTTTGATGCTCTAGTTTGGCAAGAAAAGCTTTTCATTCCACCATTTTCCTTAGAATCAAAGCTCATCTATCAAATTGGACAAACTTTGATTCTCATAATAATCCTTATTTTTTTGGAGATTAGAAACGATAAACAGATTTTCCTCATTTGTATACATGTTTTTAATGCTTTGATAAGGTAAGAGAAGCTTTTCACTGCATCATGTTCTTTAGAATCAAATTTCATATATCATAGGAAAAACTTGGATTCTTATAATAATCTCCATTGTTTTCTAATTGGGCACTATAAACATATTCTACTTACTATGATACATGGTTTTGATGCTTTTGTTTTGGAAAAAAAGCTTTTCTTTTACCTTTTTCCTTAGAATCAGAGATCATTCATTAAAGAAGATAAAAAAGGATTATGGTAATTATCTCCATTCATTTGGTGATTGGGCACTATAAACATATTCCCTTTATTTGGATACATAATTTTGATGCTTTGGTTTGCTAAGAAAAGCTTTTTTTCCACCATTTCCCTTAGAATCAAGGTTCATCCCTCAAATGGGATAAACATTGATTATCGTAATGATCTCCATTCATATTGTGATTGGGCATGAGAAGCTTATTTTCTTCATTAGGATGCACAGTTTTGAAGCTTTGGTTTGGCAAGAAAAGCTTTTCATTCCACCATTTCCTTAGAATCGAAGCTTGTCCTTCAAATAGGACAAACTTAGATTCTCATAATAATCTCCATTCTTTCAGTGATTAGGAACCATAAATACATTCTCCTCATTGGTATACATGGTTTTAATGCTTTGATAAGGCAAGAGAAGCTTTTGTCGTGCTATTTTCTTTAGAATCAAAGTTCATCCCTCATAGGACAAACTTGAATTCTCATAATAATCTTTATTTTTTTTGTGATAGGCACTATAAACATATTCTACTCACTAGGATACAGGGTTTTGATGTTTTGGTTTTGAAAGAAAAGCTTTTTTTAACCTTTTTCCTTAGAATCAAAGTTCATCCATTAAGTGAGACAAACTTTGGTTATCATAATAATCTTTGCTTATTTGGTGATTAGGCACTATAAATAGATTTTCCTCCTTTGGATACATAGTTTTGATGCTTAGGTTTAGAAAGAAAAGTTTTTCCGTCCACCATTTTCCTTAGAATCATGGTTTATCCCTCAAATAGGACAAACATGGATCATCATAACAGCTTTTATTCATTTTGTGATTGGGCATGATAACACATTCTCCTCATTGGGATGCAAATTTTAATGCTTTGATTTGGGAAGAAAAGGTTTTTATTCCATATTTTCCTTTGAATCAAAGCTCTTCTATCAAATGCAAAAAATTTAAATTCCCAAAATAAACTCCATTTTTTCGGTGATTAAGAACCATAAACACATTCTCCTTAATCATTTAGATGGTTTTAATGTTTTAACTGGGCAAGAGAAGCTTTTCATTACATCATTTTTTTAGAATCGAAGTTCATCCATCATGGGTTAAACATGGATTCTCATAATAATATGCATTCCTTTTGTGATTGGGCACTATAAACACGTTCTACTTACTAGGACACAAGGTTTAGATGCTTTGGTTTTGAAAGAAAAGTCTTTCTTTTCACCTTTCTCCTTAAAATTTAAGTTCATCTATCATGTGAGACAAACATGGATTATCGTAATAATTTCCATTCATTTGGTGATTGGGCACAATAAGCATATTCTCCTTATTTGGACACACAGTTTTGATGCTTTAGTTTGGTAAGAAAAGCTTTTCTTTTCACCATTTTCCATAGAATCAAGATTCGTTCCTCAAAAAAGACAAACTTGGATTATTGCAATAGTCTCTATTCATTTTGTGATTGGTCATTATAAACACATTCTCTTCATTGGGATGCACAGTTTTGATGGCAAAAGAAGCTTTTCATTTCACTATTTTCCTTAGAATCAAAGCTCGTCCCTCAAATAGGAACATCATAGATTCTCATCAAAATCTCTATTCTTTTAATGATTAGGAACCATAAACACATTTTCCTTATTTGTATACATGGTTATAATGCTTCGACTTGGCAACAGAAGCTTTTCATTGCACTATTTTCCTTAGAATCAAATTTCATCCATCATGGAACAAACTTGGATTCTCATAATAATCTCTATTCTTTTTGTGATTGGGCATTATAAACATATTCTACTTACTAGGATATGCGATTTTGATGCTTTAGTTTTGAAAGAAAAACTTTTATTTCTAACTTTTTCCTTGGAATCAAAGTTCATCCATTAAGTGAGACAAATTTGGATTGCCATAATAAGCTTCATTCATTTGGTGATTGGGCACCAAAAGCACATTCTCCTCATTTGGATACACGGTTTTGATGCTTTGGTCAGGAAAGAAAAGCTTTTCTTTCCACTATTTTCCTTGGAATTAAGGTTTGCCCCTCAAACAAGAAAAACTTGCATTATCATAATAGTCACCATTCATTTTGTGATTGGGCATGATAAACACATTCTTAATTGGGATACACAGTTTTGATGCTTTAGTTTACCAAGAGAAGTTTTTCAATCCATTATTTTCCTTAAAATCAAAACTCATCCCTCAAATAGGACTAACTTAGATTCTTGAAATAATGTGCATTTTGTCAGTGATTGGGCACTATAAAACATTCTCCGTATTAGTGTACATGGTTTTAATGCTTTGGCTTGGCAACAAAAGTTTTTCGTTACATCATTTTCGTTAGAATCAAAGTTCATCCATTATAGGACAAACTTGGATTCTTATAAAAATCTTAATTGTTTTTGTGGTTGGGCACTATAAACATGTTCTACTCATCAGGATACATGGTTTTGACAGTTTAGTTTTGAAAGAAAAGATTTTGGTTCCACCTTTTCCTTAGAATCAAAGTTTATCCATCAAGTAAGAAAAACATGGATTATCATAATAATCTCCATTCAATTGGTGGTTGGGCACTATAAACACATTCTCCTCATTTGGATACACGGTTTTGATGCTTTGATTTGGAAAAAAATATTTTCTTTCCACCATTTTTCTAAGAATCAATGTCATCCCTCAAACAGAAAAAACTAGGATTATTGTAATAGTCTCTATTCATTTTATGATTAGGTATGATAAGCACATTCACTTCGTTGCGATACATAGTTTTGATGCTTTGGTTTTGCAAGAGTAGCTTTTCGTTCAACCATTTTCCTTAGAATCAAAGCTTGTCCCTCAAATGGGGTAGACTTAGATTCTCAAAATAATCTCCATTCTTTTGGTCTTGGGCACCATAAACATATTCTCCTTATTGGTATGCATGGTTTTAATCTTTTAACTTGGCAAGAAAAGCTTGTTATTGTGCCATTTTCTTTTGAATCAAAGTTCATCCATCATGGAACAAACTTGGATTCTCATGATAATCCCTATTTTTTTTTGTGATTGGGCATTGTAACACAATCTACTCTCTAGGATACATGGTTTTAATGCTTTAGTTTTGAAGGAAAAGCTTTTCTTTAACCTTTTCCCTTAAAATTAAAATTCTTCCATCAAGGATTAACATAATAATCTCCATTCATTTGGTGATCGGGCACCATAAACACATTCTCCTTATTTGGATACACGGTTTTGATGCTTTGGTTAGGAAAGAAAAACTTTTCTTTCCACCATTTTCCTTAAAATCAAGGTTCATCCCTCAAATGGGACAAACTTTGATTATCATAATAATCTTTATTCATTTTGTGATTAGGCATGATAAACACATTCTCTTCATTGGGATACATAGTTTTAAGGCTTTGATTTGGCAAGAGAAGATTTTCATTCCACCATTTTCCCTAGAATCAAAGCTTATCCCTCAAACGGGACAAACTTAGATTCTCATAATAATCTCCATTTTTTTAGTGGTTGGGCACCATAAACATAATCTTTCCATTGGTATATACATGGTTTTAATGCTTTGACTTGGCAAGAGACATTTTTCATTGCACCATTTTCTTTAGAGCCAAAGTTTGTCCATCATGGAACAAACTTGGATTCTCATAATAATCTCCATTCCTTTTGTGATTAGGCAAATAAGCACGTTCTACTCACTAGGATACACAGTTTTAATGTATTAGTTTTGAAAGAAAAGCTTTTGTTTCCAATTTTTTCCTTAGAATCAAAGTTCATCCATCAAGTATGACAAACATGGATTATTGTAATAATCTTCTTTCATTTGGTGATTGGACACTATAAATACATTCACCTCATTAGGACACATGGTTTTGATGCTTTGATTTGGAAAAATAAGCTTTTCTTTCCACCATTTTCCTTAAAATCAAGGTTCATCCCTCAAACGGGACAAACTTGGATTATCATAATAGTCTCCATTCTTTTTGTGATTGGGCATTATAAACACATTCTAGTCACTAAGATACATGGTTTTGATGCATTAATTTGGCAAGAAAACTTTTTCATTCGACCATTTTCCTTTGAATCAAAGCTCATTCCTTAAATAGGACAAACTTAGATTCTTATAATAATCTCTATTCTTTCAGTGATTGCAAACCACAAACACATTCTCCTCATTGGTATACATGGTTTTAATGTTTTCACTAGGTAAGAGAAGCTTTTCATTACATGATTTTCTTTAGAATCAAATTTCATCCATCATGGGACAAACATGGATTCTCATAATAATATCTATTTTTTTGTGATTAGGCATAATAAATACATTCAACTTACTAGGATACATGGTTTTAATGGTTTAGTTTTGAATGAAAAGCTTTTCGTTCTACCTTTTTCTTTAGAATTAAAGTTCATCCATCAAGTGAGATAAACATGGATTCTTGCAATAATCTCTATTTATTTGGTGATTAGGCACCATAAACATATTCTCCTCATTTGGATACATGATTTTGCTAGTTTAGTTTGGAAAGAAAAACCTTTCTTACTACTATTTTTCTTAGAATCAAGGTTCATCCCTTAAACAAGAAAAAGTTGGATTACTGTAATAGGCTCCATTCATTTTATGATTAGACATGATAAACAGATTCTCTTCATTAGGATACATAATTTTGATGCTTTGGTTTGCTAAGAGAAGCTTTTCATTCCACCATTTTCCTTAGAATCAAAGCTCATCCCCTAAATAAGACAAGCTTAGATTCTCGAAATAGTCTCCATTCTTTCAGTGATTAGGCGCCATAAACACATTCTCCTCATCGGGATACATGGTTTTAATGCTTTGACTTGGCAAGAAAAGCTTTTCATTGCATGATTTTCTTTAGAATCAAAGTTCGTCCATCATGAGACAAACTTGGATTGTCATAATAATCTTCATTCTTTTTGTGATTGGGTACTATAAACATGTTTTACTCACCAGCATACACAGTTTTAATGCATTAATTTGGCAAGAAAACCTTTTCATTCCACCATTTTCCTTTGAATCAAAGCTAATCCCTTAAATAGGATAGACTTAGATTCTCGTAATAATCTCTATTCTTTTGGTGATTAGGCACCATAAACACATTCTCTTCATTGTTATACATGGTTTTAATCCTTTAACTAGGTGAGAGAAGCTTTTCATTGCACCATTTTCTTTAGAATCAAAGTTCTTTCATCATAGGGCAAACATGGATTCTCATAATAATCTCCATTCTTTTTGTGATTAGGCACTATAAAGACGTTCTACTCACTAGGTTAAATAGTTTTGATGCTTTATTTTTGAATAAAAAAGCTATTCTTTCCACCTGTTACCTTAGAATCAAAGTTCATCCATCAAATGAAACAAACATGGGTCATGTAGTAATCTCCATTCATTTGGTGATCAGGCAGTATAAACACATTCTTCTCATTTGGAAACACAATTTTAATGCCTTGGTTTTGAAAAAAAAGCTTTTCCTTGCCTTTTTTTTCCTTAGAATCAAAGTTCTTCCATCAAGTGAGATAAACTTGGATTATCATAATAATCTCCATTTATTTGGTGATTAGGCACATAAACACATTCTCATCATTTGGATGCCAGATTTTAATGCTTTGGTTTCCACCATTTTCCTTAGAATCAAGGTTCATCCCTCAAACAGGATAAACTTGGATTACCGTAATAGTCTTCATTCATTTTGTGATTGGGCATGATAAACACATTCTCTTCTTTGGGATACAGCATTTTGACACTTTTATTTGGCAAGAGAAGCCTTTCATTCCACCATTTTCCTTAGAATCAAAGCTCATCCCTCAAATGGGACAAACTTGGATTCTTGAAATGATCTTCATTCTTTTAGTGATTGGGTACCATAAGCACATGCTCCTTATTAGTATACATGACTTTAATGCTTTGAGTTAGCAAGAGAAGCTTTTCATTGCACTATTTTCCTTAGTATTAAAGATAATCCATCATAAGGTGAACCTATATTCTCATAATAATATTCATTTTTTTGTGATTGGGCACTATAAATGCATTTTCCTCACTATGATGCACGGTTCTAATGCTTTGATTTGGCAAAAGAAGCTTTTCATTCCATTTTTCTTAGAGTTAAAGCATATCGATTAAATGGGACAAATTTAGATTCTTACAATAATCTCCATTCTTTTGGTGGTTGGGCACCACAAAAACATTCTGCTCATTGGTATACATTGTTTTAATTCTTTGACATGGCATGAAAAGCCTTTCATTGCCCAATTTTCTTCAGAATCAAAGTTCATCCATCATAGGAAAAACTTGGATTCTTACAATAATCTGTATTCATTTTTATGGTTGGGCACCATAAACGCATTCTACTCACTAGGATACACGATTTTGATGCTTTAGCTTTGAAAGAAAAGGTTTTTTTCCACTATTTTCCTTAGAATCAAAGTTCATTCATCAAGTGAGATAAACATTGATTATCATAATAATCTCCATTCATTTGGTGATTGGGCACTGTAAACACATTCTCTTATTTGGATACACAATTTTGATGCTCTGGTTTAAAAAGAAAAGCCTTTTTTTCCACCATTTTCCTTAGAATCAAAGTTCATCCCTCAAATGAGACAAACTTGGATTATCGTAATAGTCTCCACTCATTTTGTGATCAGGTATGATAAACACATTCTTTTCATTAGGTTACAGCATTTTAATGCTTTGATTTGGCAAGAGAAGTTTTTTATTCCACCATTTTCCTTAAAATTAAAGCTCATCCATCAAATCAGATAAACTTAGATTCTTGAAATAATCTTTATTCTTTCAGTGATTAGGCATCAAGCACATTCTCCTTATTGGTAGATGTGGTTTTAATGCTTTGAGTTGGCATGAGAAACTTTTAATTGCACCATTTTTGTTAGGATAAAAAATCATCCATCATGAGACAAATATATATTCTCATAATAATCTCTATTTTTTTGCGATTGGGTACTACAAACACGTTTTACTCACTAGGTACATAGTTTTGATGCTTTGATTTGGTAAGAGAAGCTTTTCATTCCATTTTCCTTAGAATTAAAACTTATCCACCAAATGGGACAAGCTTTGATTCTCGTACTAATCTCCATTCTTTTAGTGATTAGGCACCATAACTAATTCTCCTCATTGGTATACATGGTTTTATGCTTTGACATGGCAGGAGAAATCTATCATTACATAAATTTTTTTTTGCATCAAAGTTCATCCACCATGGGAAAAACTATGATTCTTATAATAATCTTTATTCTTTTTGTGATTGGGCACTATAAACACATTCTACTCACTAGGATACAAGATTTTGATGCTTTTGTTTTGAAAGAAAAGCTTTTCGTTCCACCTTTTTCCCTAAAATCAAAGTTCATCCATTAAGTGAGACGAACATTGATTATCGTAATAATCTATATTCGTTTGTTGATTGGGTACTATAAACACATTCTCCTCATTTGGATACACGATTTTGATGCTTTGGTTTAGAAAGAAATACTTTTATTTCCACCATTTTCCTTGGAGACATGGTTCATCCCTCAAACTGGATAAACTTGGATTATCATAATAGTCTCTATTCATTTTGTGATTGGGTATGATAAACACATTCTTTTCATTGGGATGCACAATTTTGATGCTTTGATTTGCCGCAAGAAGCTTTTCATACCACCATTTTTCTTAGAATGAAAGCCTATCCCTTAAATGGGACAAACTTAGATTCTCATAATAATCTCTATTCTTTTCGTGATTAGGCAGCACCAACACTTTTTCTTCATTAGTATACATGGTTTTAATGCTTTGACTTGGAAAGAGATGCTTTTCATTGCACCATTTTCTTTAGAATCAAAGTTTATCCATTATGCGACAAACTTGAATTCTCATAATAATCTCCATTCTTTTTATGATTAGGCATTATAAACACGTTCTACTTACTAGGATACATAGTTTTGATGCTTTGGTTTTGAAAGAAAAGCTTTTCTTTTCACTGTTTTCCTCAGAATCTAAGTTCATCAATTAAGTGAAACAATGATGTTAGCACAACCATGGTACATTGCAAGAGGAATGGAACCAAAGATGTGCTAGCAATGCCTAATGGACCTGTAACAAGATCAAGAGTCAAGAAGTTCAAAGAAGCACTTCAATCCTACATGGGTAGAATTGTACATGGCATGGAATCTCAAGAGACAATGAGGACCAATGGCATTATATCTAATCAAATGGGGTTGAATTTGTAAGAAGACTAATCCTTGTTTAATTAATTATTTTAAGTTAGAAGAATAGCTTTGGGCAACCCACTACTTGTATTTTGCATGTAGGCTTTTTTTTAATTCATTATGAGCTTGTTTTGGTGAGATAGGTTTTTATTAGCTTTCAGCTCATTTAATTCAAACATTTAGGCTTAATGGGCTATGTTTTAAAGATGCTAGGTTTGGGCTTTAGTTATTTTGATAAGAGGCCCATGTTTAAAGGCCTTCTATACCTTTAGTTTTTTTTCTTTTCAAGAGGTATAAATACCTCATAATGAACATTGGGTGGCGGATTTCCTTATTGGAAGAATATTGAAGTTCTACTCATCTTAAGGAGGATTGCTTGTCTTCGTCTATTGCATCAAGAATAAAATTCTTATCAAGCTAATTACTTATGGCAAATTCTATTCTTGTTTTCAAATCAACCTTATCATATGCGTTTCCATTCATATAATTAATTAGGGGTTCATTAGCTTGTGAATTTCTTCTTGTTCTTATTCTTGTCAAAGTTTGTGTTTAAGGGGTTTTGTGTTCTTTAGCCTTAGGGTTCCGCATCATTTGGCATCAAAGCTTGGATTAGAATAAATTATTATTTATCTTGTTGGGTTTATCTTATTCTTAAGTTTTTTTCTTGTCTTTTTCTTTTTCTCATATTTGTTCTTTGAGTTATTTGCTGGGTTCATCTTGTTCTTGAGTTTTTTCTTGCCTTTTTTTCTTATATTTTTTCTTTGAGTTATTTGCTACCCTAGCTATCATATAAAATTCAATAAATAAATAAAATAAAATAAAAATATAGATCAGTTGCTGGAGTAAAAAAAAAAGAAACTAAATAATTAACAATTTGATTCTTGTTAATTTGAAATCTATATTTTGAGCAACATACATATCTTTCTCTTATATGCTAATTTTGTCTTTCTTCATTTTGGTATTCTTGCTTCTAGTTTTATGCCTATCTTCCTCATTAGGTGTTTTCATTACATTCCTAGTTTCAATTTGTTGTTTGTGAATTATCTTCATTGGAAATTGAATTTTTAAGTGCAATTAAGGATAGCAAGCTTGAGTGTGAAAGCTTAAAAAAGGGTAAAAGCTAATTTTGAGTGAAACACGAGTGGAGTGCCATCTTTTGAGTGAAACATGTAAGGGAGTGAATTCTGAGGTTCTTTTTATTGCTAACCATTTTCTTGCAGCTTTTTGTTTTTAAGAATGGCCCAAAGTAGAGATAGAAAGGAAACATTGCATGAGAGGGATGATGAAATTGTGCTTGATCTGAAATTGATGTATAAGGTAGTCATGAGTAAGTTCAAGAAGTTGTCTACTAGGATGGATGGGATGGATGAAAGAATTAATGAAGCCAGTAGAATCCATAACCATAGTAGATCAATTAAGAATAAAGAGGAAAAGCTGGGAAGAAAATATAATGAGTATGAAGATGAAGTGCAATCTATAAAGGGTAGAGAAATGAGGGAAGAAAGAGTGGAAAGAAAAGATAGCAACATTAATGCCATCAAGATGAAAATTCAACCTTTCAAAGGTAGGAACGATGCTGAAGTGTATTTAGAATGGGAAAGAAAGATGGAGATAATTTTTGCTTGTTACAACTATTCTGAAGATAAGAAAGTAAGATTGGAAGCAGTGGAATTCTCTGATTATGCACTAATTTGGTGGGATAAATTGATAAAGACTAGGATAAGGAATAGGGATCCTTCTATATCCACTTGGGAAAAGATGAAAAGAGTGATGAAGAAGAGGTTTGCACCATCTTATTACTATAGAGAGTTGCACCAGCAATTACATAGACTCACACAAGGATCTAGATCAGTAAAAGATTATCATAAGGAGATAGAGATGCTACTGATTAAATCTACCATACAAGAAGAGGAAGAGGTGATAATTGCTTGGTTTATAGGTGGTTTAAATAGGGAAATTGCTAATGTGGTTGAGTTGCAACATTATGCAGAAATGGAGGACCTAGTAACATTGCCATGAAGGTGGAGAAGCAACAAAAATAAAGGAGGGCAGCCAAGTCTTTCTCAAATTCCAGCAGCAAATGGAGTCTAAAATAGAGCAAAAATGAAGATAAAAATATAGAGCACTATTCGTATTCCAAAGAAGAAAGGTAATGAAATAAACAAGGCATGGAGAAGAGTACTTCAATTCAAAAGGGTACTATTGGTTTATCTTTTAAACCTTCTAAACATAGGGATATTAAGTGCTTTAAATGTTAAAGGTGTGGTCATTATACATCTAATTATCCTAATAGAAAGACTATGCTTATTAAGGGTGATGATATTGTTTCTGAGACTGAATGAGGTAATGAGTCTAATGCTAGTGATTTGAGTATGCCACCTTTAGAAGATTATTCTAGTATTGATGAGAGTGTTGAATATGTTGTTAAGGGTGAATCTTTAGTTGCTAGGCATGTATTGAACTTGAATCTAAAGGAAAGTAGCCTAGAACAAAGGGAGAAACTATTTCACACTACATGCTTGGTAGGTGGGAAAGTTTGTGGCATGATCATAGATGTGAATAGTTTCACCAATGTAGCTAGTACTAATTTGGTAGAGAAGTTAGGGTTGAAATGTGATAAACACCTTAAACCATATAAACAACAATGGTTGAATGATAGTGGTGAAGTTAAAGTTACTAAGCAAGTAGTTGTTGCATTCTCTATTAGTAGATATGCTGATGAAGTTGTGTATGATGTTATGCCTATACAAGTTGGTCATATATTGTTAGGCAAGCCATGGTAATTCGATAGGCGTTATATGCATGATGGGTACATGAATAGGTATTTTTTTATGTATAATAGGTAGAAAATTACCCTTGCTCCTTTATCACCCAAAGAAGCATACCTTGAACAATTAAAAATTGAACAATCATCAAGTAAGGATTCAGGTAGTGAGGTGAAAAGGAAAGAAGAGAGAAATAGGCCATGAGAGAAAAGAGCAAAATTAAAGGCCCGATGGTGAATGACTGCATAAGTGAGAAAAAAAAGTGAGATGTGCAGAAAAAAAAAAGTTAATGAGTGAAAAGAAAGAAAAGAATATGAAAACTTAGCAAAAAGAAATTAAAAGGAGTGAAAAGGTTAAGACACAATCATGTTTTTATGCAAAAGAGAAAAAGTTAAAGAGTGCATACTTAGGCAAGAGAGCTTTAATATTGATTCGATTTAAGGAAATGTTGTTTACTAACACTAACCTTTACCTAAAATTGCCTAGTGTGTCTGTGACTTTGTTTTGAGATTATGATGATGTTTTCCTAAAAAGGCATCCCATGGGTTACCACCTTTGAGAAGGATAAGCACCAAGTTGACTTTGCACCAGAAGCTCAAATTCTTAATCGTCCAACTTACCGAAGCAATCTAGAGGAGACAAAAGAACTACAAAGGCAAGTGGATGACTTGCTTAAAAAGGGATATGTAAAGAAAAACATGAGTCCTTATGCTATGCTAGTTCTTTTAGTGCCAAAGAAAGATAAAACTTTTAGGGTGTGTATGGATTGTAGAGCTGTTAACAAGATCACTATGAAGTATTGCCATCCTATTCCTAGGTTAGATGATATGCTCGATGAGTTGCATGGTGCCTGCATATTCACCAAAATTAATTTAAAAAGTGGCTACCATCAGATTAGGATGACAGAAGGTAATGAATGGAAAACTACATTTAAGACCAAATATAGATTGTATGAGTGGTTAGTTATTCCTTTTGGCTTATCTAATGCACCTAGTACTTTCATGCGTTTAATGAATCATGTTTGTGTGAGTTCCTTGGAAACTTTGTGGTTGTTTACTTTGATGACTTATTGATTTACAGTAAAAACTTAGATGAACATACTATGCATGTTAAGGCTATTTTGGATGTGCTTAGGAAAGAGAAGTTGTATGCAAACCTTAAGAAGTGTTCATTTTGCATGGATAAAGTGGTCTTTTTAGGTTTAGTGGTCAGTTCTAAAGGAGTTGAGCCTGACTCTAAAAAGGTGAAAGCTATTCAAAAATGGCCAACGCCTAATTTAGCTAGTGAGGTTAAGAGTTTCCATGGTTTACAAGTTTTTATAGGCTATTTGTTAGAGCTTTCTCTACTATAGCTACCCCATTGAATAAAATCATTAAGAAGAATATTAGTTTTAGATGGGAGAAAGAACAAGAAAATGCATTTAATACCTTAAGGGAAAAGTTATGCGCTGCACCCATTTTGCATTTGCCTGATTTTCTAAGACTTTTGAAATTGAATGTGATGCTTCTAAGATTGGTATAGGGGCTGTTTTGATGCAGTAGAATCATCCTATAGCATATTTCAGTGAAAAGCTGAGCGGATCAATTTTAAACTACTTCACTTATGATAAAAAGCTTTATGCCTTGGTTAGAGCTCTTGAAGTGTGGGAACATTACTTGCTACCTAAAGAGTTTGTGATACATAGTGATCATCAATCTCTCAAGTATTTAAAGGGACAAGGGAAATTAAGCAAAAGGCATACAAGTTAGGTAGAGTATCTTAAAATATTTTCATATGTGATAAAATACAAGCAAGATGGCAAAAAGAAGGCTAACTTGGTTAAAATAGTATATAAGAAAGCACAAGAACAAATTGAGAAAAAGAATCGCATGTTTGCATAAAAAGAAAATAAAGGTAGGAAACAAGTTATCTTTGAACCAAGTGAATGGGTTTGGGCACATATGCGAAAAGAAAGGTTTCCATAACAAAAAAGTCAAAACTTGATACAAGGGGTGATGGACCATTCTAAATGTTGTCATGCATCAATGACAATGCATACAAGATTGACTTGCCAGGTGAGTATAATATTAGTGCTATTTTTAATGTTTCTAACTTATCTTCTTTTGACTTTGATTTAGATTCGAGGATGAATCCTTCGATAGAGGGAGAGGATGATGTGAGCATAACCATGGTACATTGCAAGAGGAATAGAACCAAAGAAAAGCTAGTAATGCCGAATGGACCAGTAACAAGATCAAGAGTCAAGAAGTTCAATAAAGCACTTCAATCCTGCATGGGTAGAATTATGGATGGCATGGAATCCCAAGAGATAATGAGGACCAATGGCATCATATCTAATTAAATGGGGTTGATTTGCAAGGAGACTCTAATTCTTGTTTAATTAATTATTTTAAGTTCGAAGAATAGCTTTGAGTGGCCCACTACTTGTATTTTGCATGTGGGCTTCTTTTTAATTCATTATGGGCTTGTTTTGGTAAGATGGGCTTTTATTA
>JBBYHO010403266.1:10715-26541 GCA_038382025.1 Adansonia gregorii
ATTATTATTATTATTATTATTATTATTAAAAATTTTTATCCTCGCAATTTCATAACTTAATACATACAATAAAGGGGTTTATATCTTTTCCTAATTATGATTGTTAAAAACACTGTGTACATTGGGCTTTTAAAAAATAAATAAAATTATTAAAATGAATTTATTATCAATTATTATTAATGTAAAAAGCATTAAAATCAAATGTAGTTAATTAGTAGGTAAATGACACCATTAACCGGGCAGAGTGTAATTGTTTTGTTTGCTGGCGAGGGATGATTTGGTCAAAATCTCTACCTCATATTACTTTATGTAATAGTTTTGAACACCATTGTATATTATCATATAAGATATATTTAATAAATATAGAATATGGCGTAATGTTTAATCATAATCAATACGATTAATTAATATATTAAACATAAATTTTATAATTTATATATTTTTATTGTATTTATGTATTTTATTATATAGTAATTATATTTAAAAAATTTTATATATATATAAATTTTAATAGATTAATAATTGATATTATATAGATTTAAGATATTCATTTGTAGTATTATTTGTTTAGTATCATATTTTTTATTGTGCCTACCTACTATTAATATATCTAATTAAATAAAGAGATATTATATTTTTATTTAAAATTTTAATATATTAAATAATTTACATTGTAATTAGTATATATAAATTAATAAAAGTGTATATATATATATATGTGTGTGTGTGTGTGTGTGTTAAATACATCAAGAGACACAAATTTCTTTGATATAATTAAAATTAAAGGGTAAGCCAGCCGTTTACTTTTTCATCAATCTAACGTCTAAGTAGTCAAAATAGCAACGCAAACGCAACGCAACCACCGAGACCACGCGTCACTCTGGTTCGGCTTACCGACGCCGCTGGTATTTGATCAAGTCCACCCTCTTTTCTTGCACGCGTTTGCTTCTTAAAATGCAATAAAAACCGAAATTTTGGCAATTTTGATATCTTTTAAAGCTTTAATGAACAAGGTTTTTCAATTGATAAAACCTTTATTATCTTTGATTACTCCTAATAATAGAAATATTTATTTGCTGAATGACAAGAACCTAATAAATTTGTTTTGTATTGAAAGTAAATTATGATTTTTTAAAAAAATTTTAAATAAAAAAGTGCAAATTAACAATAAATTAAAAAAAAAGTCTTTAACAATGCCTACCTTTGGAAATTTTTCTTTTTTCCTTTTTTTTTTTCTAGGTTTGAAATATATTTACAAGTAGAAGATTGTGGAAGTTGAAACGTGTGTTGATATGAGTGAACAAATTGTTTTGTTACCTTTTTTTTGGGTGCTTTTTGATTGTGTAAATGGAAAGTGAAAACTGGTTGACATTCTTTGCAAAAAATGACTTGTCCTGCTTGTAGAAGAAAAGCATCAAACAACTAACTGATCACAAGCGAATCCTTTTTGTCATGTGATTCTTCCATTGTTTCACATTGCCGAGGATATCTCAAAGTTGGAGATTTCATGACTTCTTCACTAATTCTTCAATTTCTGTTGTCCATTTTTTTTTTCGTTTTTATTTTCAGTTTCTCTTTGTTAATGAACTTTGGTTATATTCATTGATGCATATGAATATAATACATAAACCTTGTGTGATAAGATCTTAATGAAGAAGAATAAATCTTACTGCTTCAGAATTTAAAATAAAACCCCACCCCCCCGGCCAATCCTTTATATATATATATATATAAAAGCAAGAGCATCCAAACAATAATCATCCAAATATTGAAATTCGTGGAGTTACAATATGCACTATATTAACAGCAAAGGAAAAACACAAGCACAACAGTTGCCTTGTTTGAAGATATAATAGATCTCTACAAGATTACGACCTTCTCTTTTGACTAGTTCATATAAAAATAAAAATAGTTCTAAATACATGTAAAAAGTAATATTTAATAAAAAAATTTAATATTTGAGTCTATAATTTCTTTCTTTGTTTTCAAACTATGGCCACTTCTATATTGAAAAAACACGCTAAAAGACAAATCAAAATATTACTTGGATGTTTTTAAGGATGGTAATAGCTAAACTGTATGATGGATTTCAAATCAATCTATTCCAAACATGGGTTTTTTTTCAAAGTGGAGGTGAAGTAGGGTAGGACGGTTTTTAATCTTTAAAAGACAGAGATGGAATAATTCTAATAATTACTTCTTCGCCTACCTTGCCCTGCCTAGGTAATTACTAAGATGCTTTTAAGGATGATAAATAATATTATCGATACCGTATCGATATCGATTGTATCGATTTCGATATATAACGATATCGATGATAGTTAATTTTATTTTGATCTTGATTTCGGTATGTATCGGCCTGCTTTGGTGGTACCAATCAAACATAACTGTACTAACAATTACATAATAAAAGCTTGTAAAAAAAGTTAAACCAACACTGATCTTAAATCTAATTAATATTATACATAATTACTCATAAATTTGATGAATCTTAGACATAATTATTCATAAATTTAATTATTATTAAAAAAATTTTAACTTTATTATTTAACTGATATTAATTTTTTATATTTAATGAAGTTTTTTTATCAAACATTATATATAATTGATGAATATTTAATATATAAAATTTATTTAATCTCATTTATTTTATATTTGAAAAGATTTTATATATATATAAATTAAAAATATTTAAAAAACTTAAAATGATATACCAAAACGCATTGGTATCGTTATATACCTGTACTAAAATAAAAATAATACACCCGTCGATACGGTACTGACTACCTTGATTGCAATACCTAAATTGTCTCATGGATTTTGAGCCAATCTATTCCAAACATGGATTTTTTTTTTTAAAAGTGGAGGCAAAGTGAGGTAAGGTAATTTTTTACTTTAAAAGAGAGAGATAAAACAATTCTAGTAATTACCTACTTCGCCTACTTTGCCCTACCTAGTTGAAATTACTATTTTACTTTTCGAAATTTAGTTTTTACATGGACAATAACATAATAATACAATTATGGTTATTATCTTTAGACATGAGTCAATGTTTATTTTCTAGCAATATATATTTTATTATTCAAAATTAAAAATAAATAAGAAATATCGAATGTAACAGACAAGGTAAAGTGATAATAGATGTATCCAATATCTATAAGGTTGATAATGATACTAAAAACTCAGCATCTACAATAAAACAAAGTAAAGAAAACAAAATAATCTAATAACGAGATGAATATAAATTTTGCAATATCCATCCACCATCGCCCGTTACAATCATATATGCATTGCAATAATTGATTAAAAAAAAGACTAATACGTGTAAGCGAACGAAGGCCAAGGATCAGCTATGGGATACCCAACTAACTGGCAAATGATAAGTTGTTGTATAACCTCTCTAAGCTCCCCCTTGCAAACTGTTATCTAGTGGTGCTAAAATTTAGCAAGCAAGAATTCTTGCACCCATCAGCTTCAATTGATATATCGTTGTGGATCGATCCACGCATCCCAGTCTTGAGTAGCGTTGTTTTGTTAGTCATTTTCATAATAAAATATGGAATGAAATCTCACATTACAAAAAAAAAAAAAAAAAAAAAAAAACCAGAATGGTAAAGTCCTTTGTATGTAGGAAAATGTGATTTTATTCAAATCAGATTTTGGGTGAGCTATTTTCTGCATTTTGAATACCTTTACTCCAAATATTATTGTATCAATACACAAATAACTCACCTAAAATTTAATTTGGACTAAAAGTCACACGTAACCTATTTATTATACACACGTACTTTCCTAACTATAAAGAACTTCAATATCTTGATTGTTCTTTTAATTTTGCATTCCATTCCACGATTTATTTTGAAAATGTTCATTTTTTATCATCAACATTGCGAAATAAACATATTGGCATTTCCATTTCAACCATTTAAGCACTCTTCAAAATTGATCTTGGAATGCATCCATTGTAGTATCCTTACTTGATTGCAAACATCACGACACTATAAAGGAGAGTGTTACTACCGTTGAAAAAACATACCGTCGAAATGTAAAATCAAAGTTAGCATTTATTTATCAATGGATTACCGGCGGAAAATATCCGTAAACAAACTGTTTTGGGAAATTTTTCTCGCAGAATAAAAAAAAAAAAAAACTAATGAAAAGATTTGCCCATGAAATTTTCTCCCTGCATGATCATCAATGAATACTGAAGAAAAACACGTTACCGACAGATATTACTCTTATCCACGAAATATAATGACATATCGATGAAAATTTGTCTATAAATTACCGATAAAATACATTTATCAATGCAAACTTTAGTCGGTATATTAACCTTTTCCCTGACAGTGAGAATAAGCTGTGTTTATACTTCATCGATGCATAATTATTATATATATATATATATATATATTATATTACATTATTTTAGGTTCTAAGAATGTGGAAGTCTCTAGTGTTGTTTTAAAGATTAAAAGCAGATGCAAAGAAATGAAAGAGAATGAAAACGTTTTTTTATGATTTAAGTGTACCAGGAAATATAATTTTTTCAATTTAGGTTTGTGTAAGAACAATTCAATAAACTTCGAACTGAATTTACTGAAAGCCGAACCAAGCACTACGGTTTAAATCAATCTTTGATTTTCTCAATATTTTGCTCAATCCTGACAACATATAAGCCAAGCGTACTTAGCTGTTCACGGAAACGCTTGACGTACCACTAAGCTGACAATATATGAGGCAAGTGGACTTAGAACTTAGCTGTTTACCGAAACAATCTGATCAAAAAATAGAAAAGCAGGTTCATGGATTACGACATCAGAAAAAACATCAGGTCACAATCCAGTTATTTTTACTAACTCATTCAATCATAGTGCATAAATGCATGACAAATTCAACAGATGGCCATTTGTAGCCTTATTAATTCAAAAAATTCAACGATAAAACATTGACACAAGCCAAAGACATGATCAAGAGAGCAAATATGAATTCTCCATCATCCCAGAGAAGGATATCACCTAACTTCCAATGGAAGATTCACAGTGGACCCGGGAAAGTACCGTTCTCCCTCTGTTCATTCCACCTCTCAACCTGCAGCAATTTCAGCAACGTCCGACATAGTTAAATGGGAAACAATAGTTGAATACAACGGCCCGACTTATTTATCATATATTTCCTTTACAAGTAGCTCTCGATACAAGCATGAGAGAAAATAATCAAAATAATTTAGTATTATGCTAATCATTGATCAATCAGCTCATCAATAACAGAGAGCACATATCAAATAATACATTACAGCATCAATTTTTTTTCCTTTTTAAAATAGTGACTGCTAGATTAAAGAAAATTTCAATAATTAAAAAAGCGGTCAACAGCCTGGCGCTGCACCTTGGATCAATTAAATCAGGATTAAAACCAACTTTTTGGATCTAATCTTTTACCAAATTCAAATTTTAGAATCTCAACCCAAAATTTCAATATTCTCCTATTTCAGGCATGTCCCTGACGTTTTCTCAGATGTAAATAATAACATTTTTAGGTTAAATAGATTTCCACAAAGACATGGAAAATAGGTAAAATAATTGAAAACTAAACTAAAACCAGAAGTCAAAATGCACGAGTTCAAAAAAGAAGCAACATTCACAAAAGTTATAAAAGAAAGAGGAATTATGGAGGAATAAAACTTCAAGAAGGACAGCCATTTCTGGATTTGCCAGGCGGAATTAAACTTTAGTGACAAGAATTATGAAAAACAAGGCCAAGAAAACTTTGCAAGCAAAAACCAAATCCAAGAAGAAAATGGAAGGGTACTGAATATACATTAATCCTGAAACTGTCAGAAGAATTATGAATAATGTAAGACTTCAAAATTTTCCCTTCTTTCATTTAGGAAATGCCATTGCTCTATAGCCAAGTATTAGAGTTAAAGAGTGATATCTATTGGAACTCTCAAAGGTAAAAAATAAAAAAAATAAAAAATAAAAGAAGAAGAAGAGGAAGAAGAAGAAGAAGAAGAAAGGAAGATCATTGGTACACAAGAAGGTCAAACAGCAAGTTCCTGCTATATGAAAGGAAAGAAAACAAAGACCACTTAAATTGTTTTCATTTGTGGTAGTTTAACAACCTTAACTATTGGTTTTATGGTTCTGGGCTGTTAATACTTTGGATCAATGACAAACATTTTGATGGGATGGTATCTGTTATTTTATGGATTATGCCCCATTTTATTTTGGAACTATATATGTATGTCGATGTATTTACATGTTGATTATAAGCGAAAGAAATTTGCTTGACATTTTTGTCAAAGAGATTTATTTATATAGATTTTACTTCGTTTTTTTACCCTCTTCACAGAAGCCAGAAACATAACTTTTTCCCTGTGTTTCACTCTGGGAAGATAACTTCTCCTTTTTAGCTTAAAAGTAAGACTTAATTATTCGCCCTTGTATTTTATTAACACAGAAATATAAGTTATTTAATACATACTTTTCACATCAACACAACACGGGGCATTTTTTTAATATCTATCAAGGATAATGGAGAGTTTAGCCAAACTCTCACTACCAATAGAGACATGCCTGAATGAAAAGAATCTTGAAATTTTGGGTCTTGAATTGGTAAAAATAAAAGATGAGATCTAAAAATTTGAGTTTGGGTAAAGATTAGAAAACAAAAGTTGGTTTTAACCTCTAAAGTAGCTTATTAACTGAAAAGATCCTAAACCGAAATTTAGTCCACACACATCACAATTAGTTTGATCAACTTATCCATCTGAACAAGTATAACATAGGACCATATATGACAATAAAATTCTTCAATGAAGAATTACTCTAGGATATGATATTTGATACCAGTTCATAACAGTTCACTATATACTATTTAACTCAAAGTCCTTCAACGAAGATTTACACTAGGATATGATATTGGATACCAGGTCGTAAAACATTTCTCTATACGCTATTTAACCCAGAGGTAGATAATCCATCTAAAATCTTCACAAACTTTATAAAATTGTAAATAAATCAATAACATGTTCAAGCAGACTCTTATAATTATCATCAGCAATATCAATCATATTGCTATCAACATAACCTATATAAGAGTTTGGGGTATACTATTATGCTACATCTGCTAATCAGTAGGAAAAAGTACAGATTGAAAATTCCATATTCTCAACATAAACACAATATACAGCATCTGATGCGAAGAAAAAAAGCATCTGTAATTTATTTATTCCTCAATGTCAGAGGATGATTTATTTCTTATTTACAATTATTTGTTATGCATCTGTTGGATCTAAAACCACAGATTATGTTATGCCATGACATAATAAGGCATGCTAATGCTTGTGAACAACAGAACTTGGTAATAGAAGCCAAAAAAAGGCAAATGATTATAAAGTTTAAATAAAGTATGCCAGCATAAATCCCATCGCAACAAGACATCCTCTCATTTACTTAGGATGATAGAAAAATGAAAAACGGTATACTCACCCATTCACCTGGGCAAAGAGAACGATAGTATTTGGCAAATCTCTCACATTCATTAGACTCTTCACCTTTTGCAGCCAAGCACCTGTAGTGGATTTTAAATTAAAGATAAAAGATAAAAAAAAAATTACATTTGATAGTTTCCTAACTAGAAGAGTTTGAAAATTAACTAGCAATATACCTATGAAACTCAATGTAGCGGGTGAAACAATGTCTAGTTTGATTAGTTGTGGGGAAACGAAAGTCAGCTGGGGCCGTTTTCAGTTCAATCTGGGACTACGCAAGGAAAAAAATATAGCGTGGAGTAAATGTGAGAACTAATAGAAGATAAATTAATGTGACTTTGTTACTTATCAGTCCAAAGTGAATATTTCAAATTATGACAGTCCAGAATCATTTACCAAAGCAAAAGAGATAAATTTGAAATCATTTTGCAGAGATTATACATTTACCTTTCAAAGAAATTATACAGAAAAATAAACATACACATGCCTAACTTTAGAAGTCAACTCGCGTGAATATGAAAAAAGCACCTGTGGCAACTAACCGGCTTCCATAAGAAACAGAAAAGAAAAGTTATTGCACTTTCAAAATGCCACAAAAAGGGTAACTGAAAATTCTCACTGCATAACCCTCGTCTGATTCATAGTTCAAAGACAAGTTGAGGGAGCATAATGGCAGAAGCCTCCAAAGATGTTAGAAGTCTTAAGGCTTCTTGTAATAATAATACCCAAGCCTTAAACTTGTGTGCCCACTGATAAGAGCTTAGTTGGGAACTTAACTAGGCTTTATCATTTGCTCTAGAATAACACTTTAGTTTTATTTGTGTTAAAATTGAAGGTTCTTATCTCATTCTAATTTCTAGCATTTTAAGCAGGAAGAACATTTTCAAAATTTTATAGTTTGCTAGAAATCACAGATCTACAAGCCTAAAAGTCTTATTTTGGGCTTTACTTATTCTATTGGGTTTTTGTTATGGTTTAGGTATCGTCATTTTAAGTCTAGTTCGTTGTTAGTTTGTCACTGATTAGCTCCCTAATTAGAGTCCAAAATATTTGCTAATGTCCTAATTGCACAAGGAATACTAGTCTTTAACTTGACCAGGAGTGCTAGGATTCTATATGTAATCTTTTTACTGAAAGGTAGACCTACTAAGTGAAAATTTCCAGATTTATTGTTCAAGTGATTTTGTGCTAAAATCAATCTCTGGAGTGATTCCTAAGTCCAGACAATATGATTTCTTCTTATTATTTTGCTACACTTTTTACATTTACAATAAGCCCCTGACTAACTTATTTAAACTCAAGAATTGCCATTTACCAAACTCAACCTTATGTTGCTTCGACTCTTCAGCTTTCTCGAAGTACTCGTATCCAACACCTGTATCTAACACAAATCTAGATGGGTATGGGGATATTACTCTCCAAGGACCGTCCAGATAGTTGGAAAACTTAGGAAAAAAAATTGAAAATTTTTGTGTCGGACACTTATCTATGTCCAACACTCAGACCCGAGTACGAGTAACATAGACTCTACCAATTCAAGTTCCCCACCTAACTGCACCGTGAAATTACAATCGCCTATTTCCTAAAACAATTTCCTTTTCATAGTAAAAGGAGATTCAAGCTTGCTAGACTACAATGATCAACAATCTACCATAGAGAGAAGGCAATAATCAACTTTGACACAAATTCTATATGGAATGTGGAGCCTAACAGTAACAAAATTTTCACCGATGAGGGTTCACTCCTGACAAATTATATATTAAGGTACTATTTCTAAAACATGCAGCTTGAATATTAAGTCACATATCACATGAGAAAAGACCTGTTTTTTTTTTCCTTAAAGTAATAAACTTTCAGATTCTTGACATCAAATGACTTCCAAAATTGATTGCAGTCCCCTTTTTGTTCAAGCATTTGCAAGCGATAAAAAATTCACAACTAAAGCCTAGAAATTTATCGAAAGAGAGTGATTTGAAAAGCGAAACCAAAATAATTGGCACATATTAAATATAATATGAAAACAGTGCATAAATTTGAGATGAAATGAGGAAATCTTTAACCAAATTTCAATTTCTAAGAAGAAAAAATTTCCGCTAGATTCTTGGAAAATAAACTGAGAAACAGAATTTAAAGAGAAAATGGAAGGTTACCTCGTCTGCCATGACTGATACGATGAAAGAGCAATGAATCAAAATGCGGTGATTTGTTTGTTCAATAGGAGGCTTTAAAATAGGTTTAAAAGATAAATAACCAGTTGAATCTCCCCGATTCGGTCAACGGCCAATAAGAACACGCGCCTAGTCCTATAATTCTCTGGCAAATGCCGAATCAACTCATCAAAGGATAGATTAGTAATTTTAAGTCTGCAATCATAAGTCCGTAAGTCGTTATGATCGGAATAAGATGCTAAGCAAAAGTTTTTTTAAAAGAAATTTTTTATATAAATTTAAATTTTATTTGATTTACTTAAATTATTATTTAAAAATATTAAAATATTTAAAAAATAATTTTTATAAATATAATTAAATAAAATTATTATTATATTAAATAAATAATAATTTTAAAAAAAAATGTTAACTTTAACTCATTTCATATTAAATCTGATGAACTATCGAGCCTATGAATAAATCCATGACCGACTAAGGCCAAAGCAATGAAAGGCATGAATCAATCTCTTTATATAGATTATAAATAATTTAATTTTAGTACTTTTTAATACGAAGAAAAGAAACATAAAATTAGTAACGACAATAACTTTAGTCATTAAATTGACAATTATGCGAGCATACATAAATTTTAAAATTAATTTATTTTGGTAATGTAAATTTTTTTATTTAGATAAAATTTTTTTTTGGCAATACGTCATGTGTCAACAATTATTGATTATAATTCTTAACTTAAAGTACTATTGGAATCCTTATTATTGTAAATTAATTCTTCTACTCCAATGGGTAAATACTTATAATTTTTAAATTTAAAACAAACAAGTAAAATAGATAACAAAAGGTCATGATAGTTACTTAAATGTGCAGCCAAATGACATGTGGTTCTCTCAGAATGCTTATGTGGATCTAAAATTAAAAAAAGTTTATTTTTATTCATATGTTTTCAATAATTAACATAAAATTTTTTTATTGGTATTTATATCTTTTATGATGTTATTTTTTTTATCATAAGTAAATAACGCTAGATTTTTATGATAAATCACCATTATATAGGATTGAGCAGTCGATCGATTCAGTTAATTCGGTCAGAAAAATCAAAAACCAACTTAATCAAATTAGTCAAAGGAACTGACCGAACCGATCAAATTATAAGTACAACTGAACTAACCGAACCAACTAAATTTCAATCGCTTTGATCGGTTAATTCGGTTAAAATAGTTTAATATGATAATTTATTCAAACTAGCATATAAATTGACCAATACTACCTACAAATGAAACACATATTAAAATAATACATAAGCAACATTAATTATAATTTAAACTTCAAATTAAAAAGAGTTAACATGGTTTACATAAGCAACATAGATTCAAACTAGACTATAGATGAAAATGAAGTTTAATAAAAAACATAATCCAGCTTGAAAATGAAATTAAAGTTTAACAAGAGTACAATCCAACTTGAAAAGCAAAACATATTTGATCTAATATCTTCCATTTGCAGCAAAAATCCTTCACAAGCCAAAAGGCCACAACTAATATTGCCTACAAATATAGTGGAGATATGTTAATTAGAATACAATACACAAGCATTTACTTATCTAATCTTGTAATGAAAAATAATATTGTCAAAAACCCAATCCATAATAATCATCGATCATAATTTTTTAGCTAATGTTTTCTTCAATAAAACTAGTCCATAAGTCCAATCCATAACAAGCTTAATCTTGTACAAGAATTCCATATTACTATATAGCATATCCTCGAATTAAAACTAATCCATAACAAGTACATAGTAAAACACATTACCTTAACTCTTTGAGTGATAAATAGATATCTTTTTCTAATCAATTATGGGATCTAACGCAATCTTTGACAAATCTACAAATATAAAAAAAATAACAAAAGTAAGCCTAAAAATTACAACAAATGTAAAAAAACAAAAGTAAGCTTTAAAAAATAGTAAAAAATATTCCTAAATCAAATTTGTTAAGTTGTCTCACATCATTTTCTAGTTGAAATACATCAAAAATGGATGATCCACGTAGCCAATCTTGAGCACAGATAAGAGCTTGCACAATCTTAGGAGTTTAAGAACTCCTATACGCATCGAGCACACGTCCACCAGTGCTAAAAGCAGATTCAAAAGCCACTGTAGATATAGGCGTCGCCAATACATCATGAGCTATATTGGAAAGGGTAAGGAACCTATGGCTATTGAGTTTCTACTAAAGAAGAATATCAAAATCTTTATCATCATCATCCTTAGGTTGTTCACTCAAATATCTAGCCAATTCTGACTTGTTCTCTTCTTTGCCATTTTCAATCCTATACCTTTTATACTCAGCCTTAAAGCTTTTTTTTTTTTGTGACACTCCAGTTTCAGTGGTCAATTGCATAACTTCACTCACTTGGCTACTATCACCAACATCCTCAGAACAAGCCCGGCACTTCCTCTTGTATTCATTATACAAATCCTCTAGTGTTTCTTGAACTGTATTCGTTATCACAGAAACTTCATCACTAGAATACATTTTGATAAAGCAATATTCGACAAAAGGAAGTTACTTTAATGGGTCAAGAACAGCAGCAACATACACCAACATATTCATTTTCTCAATATTTTCCCAATACTTATCATAATTATCCTTCATCTTCTTAGCCATTGTATTCAATTCAAAATCAGGATTAAATTGCCAGTCTCGTAAAGTTGAATAAATTTTAGCAATCTGATCAAGAAAATTGTTACAGGTGATATAAGAAGAACCCGAAACCTTCATTGTGAGATCACAAAATTTTTTCAAGAAAAAGCAAAACTTCCTAAAAACTGCCCACTCATTTTGATCGGGCACCTCATCTCCTATAACAAGTTCACCTCTGTAAGAAGGATCAACTTCCTCAAATGCTTCAAAGGCCCTTTCAAACTTTTGGGCTGCATCTAACATTAAATAAGTGGAATTCCACTGAGTGCAAACATCTAAAGACAAAATACTTTTAGTCTAAATATGTTCATTCACAACGCACTCTTGAAATTTGGCCAATTTAGAGGGTGATTGTCTAACATATCTTACTGTCCCTCTAACACAAGCTACCGATTCATTCATTTCCTCTAAACCATCACATACCATAGGGTTCACTATATGTGAAATGCATCGTATATGCAAATACTTGCCTCTTAGTGTATTAGTTCCTAAATTGTTGAACCTTTTCTTTAAGTATGAAATCATCACATCATTGAAACTAGCATTATCAACAGTAATAGTGAAAACCTTATCAATCCCCCAATCACGCAAGCATTTCTAAACTGCCTTACCAATGGCTTCACCTTTGTGACCAGACACAGGACAAAAGTTTAATATTTTCTTGTTTAATTTCCAATCTTTGTCTATAAAGTGAACTATAAGACACATATAATTCTGTCTTTGTATTGAGGTCCATGTGTTAGTTGTAAGAGATACTCTAACAAAAGATGAATTCATGAATTGCCTTAGGCTATTCTTTTCACTAGAATAAATTTCATAACAATCCCTAGCAACAGCCCAGCGTGATAGCATACAAAATCTAGGACAAGTAAGAGACATACAATGCCTAAATCCTTTCCCTTCCACAAACCTAAAAGGCAGCTCATCTATAATTACCATCTCAGCTACTCCTCTCTTAATAACATCTTGATTAAATGTCCAAGTGCCTAAAAACCTCCGATCTTTCTGATGGTAAAACTAACTCCGTTGAGTACCATCACCACAACCATGAAGGATCCTTCAACAAGAACCTAAGTGATTTTTCAATAAAGTTGTTCCATTTCTTTTTGGATCAGCAAAATATTTTCTATTACAATAATTGCATCTAGCTTTGAATCTCGCCTTTCTCATTGATAAATTTGGTAAAATAATCCCATCCTTAGACCATGGCTTAGAAGGTCTCTTTAGCACTTTGGAGCTTGCAACTTGAGTTCCAGTTCTTGACGCTATCTCAAAATCAGGAGAAGGCCGTTGAGGGCTTGATTGTGTAGGAGGATTAGGTGTGGGATATGAAGTATTTTCAGTAGACATCTACAAAAATAAATAAAAAATATACAATCAAATTAAAGTTTAAAGTAAAGCCATGAATTATGAAATTAAAAAAAAAACATTGAATATAGTCATGATTTTTGCCTAAATTCAAGGCCCATAATGATTAAAAAAATTGGCCATTGTAAAACTAGTACCTCCTCATTGACTATTTCAATATATGTCGATTTCAGCTTAATCATATAAATTAAAAAATTAATATTTTATCATATTATAATCATAAAAAAATTATATTAAAAATTTTAAAAATTATGATTTAATAATGTAATAAATAAAAAGAATGCAAATACAGTTGATTTATTCAATCTAAATTATTTATATCTAATGTACGTATATCAAAATAAAAATAATAAATTAACATAAATAAAATGATCGATATTTTTTTAAATTACATTATTCGTATCATATTATCATTGGATTCTCGTCTATTTTTAAAAGAAAGTGGACATTTTTATCAATCTTTTTTATTTAATTTTATCTACATATGCATTTAAAACTTTACTATTACTAAAATAAAATATCTTATTTAATGTTCTAATATATCATTGAAAGTTGTACACAAAAAAGGTACAATCCATATAGAATACATTGGTCCATGACCCATCAAGAAATTAGGGTTTTCTAGTTTTGTAATTGTCTAGCTTTTTTTTTTTTTTGGGAGAATCAATTCCTTTTCTTTTATCATCATTTTTGTCATTTCATTTTTATAACACTACACATTTCTCTATATTTTTTTCCACAATGATAAAAAGGCAAAATTATTTGACCTCATGAATTTTTCCAAAAAGAGAGAAAAATTTAAAAGGATCTAACGATACCATAATATCATCATCTAGTATAAAATTATAAAATATTTTTTTAAAAACAAAAAAAATATCTTATTAAACTTATAACTATCATACTTAAAAAAATTATAATCATAATATCATCATCTAGTATCCTATCATTTTTTTAAATAAATATAATTAAATCTAGTTTTTAAACACTGATATGTAGATACAAACCTTTATCCAACAAGCAAGCATTCAAATTCTTAGTACTATATTAGTATTTAGATATGATTAAGGATTATAAAATCATCACAACCCAAAATGTAAAAACCAAAAAAGCTGAAAATACCTAAGGCTGAACAAGAGTAGCAGGGACTTTGATGAAGCTGGACAATGGAGATGAAACTGCAGCTTAGGGTGTTTGGCCGACGAGCTGAGCAATTTGGAATTGGATGATGAAGTTATGAATTTTGGAGGCAGAGAGAGGCGACAAACTTAAAGCCTAAGGTGGGTCAACAATGTTGCTGTTGAGGGTTTGTAAGTTTATTTTTTTATTTTTTTTTTATGTTTAATTAGGTTGAATTGGATATAGGTAATGGGCTAAGGATAAATTTTTTTGTTTACTAGGCTAGGTAATTGGATATAGGATAAATTTGACTTGGGCTTGGGTTTAAGTGGCCTAATAATACATATATATATATATTGAATATTAAAAGTTTAGTTAATTCAGTTATTAATTTTATTAACCGATAACCGACCGAATTAACCTACTAAACCTATATTAAAAATTAAAATAATCACCCAACCGAATTAACCGAACCGACTTAACTGAATTCTTTTGATTAAGTCGGTTAAGTCAGTTTTACCTGAAATTTGCACACCCCTACTATTATATCCCTTCAATCCCATTACTATTATAAGCTCCCACTTATTTTTTATTTTCTCTATTAGGATTCTCCCACTTCTTGAGAAATTAAAAACAAAATCATACACTTTGGGCTCAAGAGTTAGGCTATTCACACAAACTTCAAGGTCTATTCGATATTTAAGAGGGTTTGGACAAACATAGGCCTGAAAATGGGCTTAGATAAAAAAATTAAGCTTGATAAAAAATGGGTCAAGCCTTGGGTCCAACTTTCAAAACCTAGGCCTGACCTGACCCATTTTACTATTACATTATATATATTTATTTAATATTTTATGTATTATGTAATTTTTATCATATAAATAATTATCTATATAATATTAGTGAGAACTTTAAAAACTAAGTTAAATTATTTATATTTATAAACTTAATAAAAAATTATTAAATTAATAAAGATTAAATTTA
>JBBYHO010403376.1:0-11258 GCA_038382025.1 Adansonia gregorii
AAAAAATTTGAACATACTCATGTTGAACGCGTACCTATATCAAATACTTATTCCCAAGTCTGAGTAACATAGGAACAAACTATCTAGTAAGCTTACGATTAGGTCATGATTCCTCTCCAATTCCCATATTTGATCATCATTCACAGAAAAGATTTCAAGCTTAACTTTTATCTAAGGAACAACAAAAGCAAAAGCCATCTAACACATAAGAAATCATGAAAGCTAAACTCATTATGGAGACTTAACAAAAGTCCATGTCTCCATTTATCATTCAACAGCATGGAAAAGATTTGCAAAGAGAGTTAAATCCATAAAGCTTGTAAAGGGGGAAAAAAAAGCAGGTTATCCACCAATAGCAGCAGGGGAACTTTTTTATACATTCATACATTTATAAGCATAAATATAAACTAACTTGCCATTTTTTGGCATTAGAAATAAGTTGGTGACATTTGACTAGTAATGCAATACTGAACACATAGTCTAGCTTGATAATAGTAAAGCTTTGCTTGGTAGGGTAAAAAGAAATTTGAAAAATTGAAAAATTAAAAGAAGAGAAAAATGAAAAGATGGGAAAAAATGTTTTTTTCTTTTTCATTAGTGTGTTTGGTAGAAAAGATAGAAAAGTGGAAAGAAAAAATAATTTTCTTTCCTCTCATTGCTTGGTATGATTGAAAAATGAGAGGAAAGAAAATAAAAAGTATATTGTTTTATCATTATAACCATTAAAAGTTAAAATGAAAAAAGTAACATTTAAAAAGTGATGGGTAATCTTGTAAATATACCCCATATGACACACACCATTCTCATTTTCTTTCCTTTTTTCTTTCCAATTTGAAGTAATTTGTTTTAATTAATGGGTGTGAAAAATGATAATCTTTTCAATTTTCTTTCTTCTTGCTTTTCTTTTCAACTACGTACACCTAGGATTTATTTTTTTTTCCACTTTTCTACCTTCCTCTATCCATTTTTTCACTTTTCTACCCAACCAAGCACATCCTAAAATTCTATAAATATACACAAATACCTTGCCTTCATATTTTGGAACCAACTAGATTGATACCCAAAATATGATAAGAACAATTCTAGCAAATGTAGTTTTCCACAGTACGAACTATTAATGTTGCTTAATCCTATAAGAAGTCTTCATGCATAACTTGACAAGAAAAACTTTTAGAGGAAAAACAACAATAGATTGCATTTATCTCAAAGCAAATACAAACTATTGCAAATGATGTATCTTAAACTATGTTGCTTCGACTCTTCATTTTTCTTGAAATATCTGTGTTTGACACCCATGTTTGACAAATTTTGGAAACCGACATAAGGATATGACCCTCTAAAGACCCTCCAAATATATGAAAAATCTTCAGAAAAATTTGAACAAACTTGTATTGGACACATATCTTTATTTGACACTCACACTTGAGTCTGATTAATATAAATCTTAAACCCATAAGAACCATTTATCTGCAGTGTTGGGTGCTATATAAAATTTTCTTCCCCTTCAAGTGACATAATGGAAACAATTTCTCATTTGCTATATTAATTATGCAAAATATATAATGTACCATGTATCTATATATGACAACCTACATATTGGTTATAGACCTTTAATTGGCCCATTGATATCCAACACTTAGACCTTTAAAATTTACAATGATGGAGATGCACCACAAAATGTGAAGTTACAGTATACCTTTTAATAGAAAGAATCTAGATTACAAAAAGCATCCCAAATGGAGCACTATTAATAGCTGTGAATGGATTCACTTAAAGAATCACACGCCATTAATCCATAAAAGATTGATCTAAAACACCACGACAAGAAATGACCAGAAAAGACCATTCTACGAGGTCAACTTGGAAGTCCTGGACATTTAAAACCATTATTTTAAACTGTACTTGTTCTTTAAGGAAAATAAGAAATGTGCACAAATTAGTAAAATTGGCATCAATTATTAGAGCCAGAAGAAAAGTAAGTAATATTCAGCATACTGAATATGAGGTACTGTTAAGGTTCTTCATGCATTGGTGCATTAATCAAACTTATTTTAATATTGGCAGCATATTATTTGTTGGAAAGACTGAAACCTTAATGCTAAAATCAGTTTGTTTGAACCACTATCCATGGAAACAAATTTAACAAAATACAGAAAAGATTACCATTGTCATACCAACTCAATGTAACTCAAGCCGAAGCAACATTGATTTCAGACAACTCCTTCTCCTTGTGCTTCAAATACTGATGCAAAATTGTAAGCCTAGCAGTCTCAAATGCAAAATATCCCAAAGCAGAAAAACAGGCACTATGAACAACTCTAGGCCCCATTCCTCTTGTCAAACCAATCCAACCTTCCTCCTTTAAAATCTGCTTCACCGTCGTATTAATCCCACTATACATAGCAGCTGCAACTTTGTTCCCATGAACCTGAGTCATCAACCTTGTTTTCACCACATCAAGTGGAGTTGTCAAGGAAGCTGAAATTGCACCAGCCAAAGCACCACAACAAACACTCTGGAATGGCTTCAAATTGGTCTGCTTAGTCCTACTCAAAACCAAAGCTTTTAAGTACTCAAAAGAGGAATAACTTAGCACCCCAGCAGGCAAATTCCTCAACAAAGTAGCAGAGTAACCAGTGTAAAGACCCAAAATCCCATCTTTTTCCAAAATTCTCAACAAAACTTCCCAGGATCTTCCTTTAGCACCAGCTTGCATTCTTTGAGTAATCAATTCTTTAGGTACCATAATAGCTGATGAAACAAAGTTTCCCATAGCACCAGCAGTTGGAGGAATAAGCAACGACGGATACTCCAACTTGGACAAGTAGGACTTCCCAAACTCACACGTCCCAAAATAAACAGCTGAAGAAGCCGTGGATCCAACAATAACAGCTGAAACTCCACTGTAAAATCCTAGAATACCTTTTGTCTGGAAAGTTTTAACTATTGCGTCGAAAGTGTTTGCGTAAATCTCGGAAGCACCCTTGGTTTGCATTTTGGTTTTGATGGTATCGAGTGGGTGAAGGCACACATAAGTAAATGCACCAGCAATCCCACCACCACCTGCACCGATAAGAGCTCTTTCGAAGACGGACAAGTTTTTCATGTGGGTTTGGACTTTAGGGTTGTTTCTAGATGTGGGTTTTAGCAATTTGGGAAATTTAAACGGTTTGGGCTTTTGGGATTCACTTAAATTGGCAAAAGGGAGTGGGATCTGAAACTTGGTGGGTTTCGGAGAACAGGGTTTCGACCAATTCGTTTGAGGATCTGCAGAAATGGAGGCTGAGGCAAAGCAGAGGTAATTATGCGGAGGTTTGGGAGGATTTTGAGGGGACGAAGTTAGAGCGGCGAAATGGGTGAAAAGGGAAGTGAAATCGGTGGTGATTGGCGGATAGTGAGTTCGGTCAGGCGAAGAAGGGAGACCCAAAGATGCAGAGAGTCTCGCCTCCATTGCGAAAAACTATGCTCTGTTCCCACTAATGCTCTCAACAAGCTCTTAAAGTTCTAACCACTAATTTAATGGATCTTCAAAACGATGTTGTTTCATGTCTGTTTCTTTATCTACAATTCACTGTAGTTTTGTTTTTCCTTAACCACAATATATGTATTTTTTAAAGTTCTGTTCGTACGTGCCAAAAAAATTACGTTTCTCGATTAACTGTCCACGCGTCGAGGGCCTCTTCCAAAATAATTTTCCCTCTTTTATTTTTTTCCCCAAATCATAGTACAATTCTGGATTGATTGAAATTTCTAGAAAAACCCTAGTGAGTTCATTTCTTTAGGCCTAGATTTCTCTGTTTTCCTTTTTTGCTCACTTCCTTGGTGATTTGCAAAGGTTTTATGGTGGCTCATTCAATTCATTTCCATTATGGTGAGTGTTTCTTTTCTTTCTTCATTTAAAGAGAGTTTTCTGCCTTTTTTTTTGTTTGTTTTAAATAGTTTTGATGAATGGCCGAAGATATTTTAGTTTTTTTAAAATGAAATGAATGATGGGTTTTGTCTTAATTTTCCTTTTTGATGGGATTTACTGAGAATTATTCGGTGGGTATTGAGAAATACAAGGATTTAGACGATTTCTGGGGTTTTGGATTTAGAGAAAAGAAGGGTTTTAGGACAATATTTGGGTGAAATATGATCTTTAATGGTTTTTAATGTTAAGAATGCTAGTGCTGGTGATCTTTTTAGTTGATTGAAAACTCTGGTTCTAGTTTCTTATGTTTTCTTTGGGTAAGTACATGATGGTAACTTAGATATGTTGTTGACTATATTACCGAACTCAAGTATGAGTGTCGGATACAGATAAGTATCTGAGATGGGTATATTCAATTTTTTCCTAAGTTTTTCATGTATTTGGAGACTCCTTGGAGGGTCATATCTCCAAAGCCATCTCCGAATAAGTGTCAGACACGGTCGTCGAAGGTAGATACTTAAAGAAAAATGAAGAGGTGGCGCAACATAGGTTGTTAATTTCTTTATTGTGTCTGTATGAGTGCAATTTAATATTTGATTAAACTGGAATTAAGATAGCAATACTGGCATGGGACCTATGAAATCACTTTTCATTGTCTAGGTTATCTGGTTCACAATTTTCTTATTTGTTCGAATCAATTGGGAACCTGAGTTGGGTGGAAGGATTTGCTTCTCCAACTTGAATCTTGCTAAAGGTGATTGAATGCCTGCTCAGAAACTGTGTGTTTAACTAGACCAAAGTCGAATTTAAATTCTAGATATGCATCCTTCAGGTGCTGGCTGTTGAAGTTCTGCAAAGTTTTCTATATATTCCTTTTGTTAACTGGAACTTTTATTTATATGCACGATTGATGCTTGGATGATGTTTCATAGGCTGTAGATTGCATACTTGTGTAACACTTTTTTTTTTCAACTACTATTTTTGCAACTTAGAAGCAGCAAAATATACTACCTTTGCAAATTGAATTGCATTTCAGCCAAGATTTTTCTTCTTTCTTATTCATTTTATGATGTTTTATGATCTCTGTTGTTTGGACTTTGTAGTGAGTGTTGAATACAGGTATGTATCAAACACAGGTATACTCAAATTTTTTTTCATATATTTGGAGGATCGAATCTCCATATCCATGTCCAAATATATGTCTAACAGGGGCATTGGATACGAGCACTTAAAGAAAAATGAGGAGTTAGAGTAACATAGTTTATGATTGTAGCTGAATATCTGTGAAGTTGTTTTGATGACAGTCCATGTTCATACCAGGAATATGCATTATGACAGTGGTAAAATATCAATTATTTCTTAGTATTGCTCTTTAAAATGTTTGGTTGCCTTTGTCAAGCCAAATTCTATAATACTTGTCGCTCTTGAAATTGGTTAGTATTTGTTATATTTCTGCCCATAATTTTTGCAAGCATAAGTTTGTTGAAAGGGAAAAAATATGGCCATGGAACCCACATCCCCCCCCCCTTAATGCACCTTTGGTCATTTTGTATGGGTTTGTTTGTCTTCCTGCTATTTTACATGTTGTTTGATTGTTGGAGTATTTCATCTTAAATTTGCTCGACTTGGGGCTTGAAATTTTGGGTAAATATATTTTTCTTTGTCGAGCATTGCATCATGTTATTATATTTTTGCTTATCATTGCATTTTCCATATCCATGGTGTGCGCATGATAAAGGTGCCAAAGAAAGAAATAAAACTATATATTAAAAAGTTACAGGAATTTTAAACCATTCATTTAAGCTTATATTAAAAGTAGAAAAGGGGGAAAAAAAATTAGCTCTATGAGAGAATACCATTTTCTATTCAAGAAATGTTAAATTATTATAAATGAGAGATAAAAAAAATTATGGGAAAAGAATTGGCCTTATTTTAAAGGTTTTGAACAGACCTATTTTAAGCAAATTGTTACATTGAGTTAATGTTTTTTTTTTTTGGTGAGATAGAGATTATAAAGAACATAAATACTTTGAGAAACAAAGATTATTCCCCATAAAAATAATACATTCTGAATAATTAATGAATGAATGACATATAAGTGAGGATAATTAATGCTTTTGTTAAATGATTATCTTGGCATTTTACTTATTTTGATTAAGTAGCTAGGTTACACCCATGTAAGATGGTTGTTTTCCTTCTTTTTTGTCCACCTCATTATTAGTATCTAGATTTGAATTTGGAATAGAACCTTAATCTTCCTTTAGATTCCTGTGAGTTTATTGGACATATTGGAGTTAATTGCTTGCAACTCAGAACATTTGCTCATTTTAATTGTGAATATTATTAACTCCGATGTTTGTATATTATTACTATATATCATTTGATGCTGTTGTGATCTATTCAACTTCTAAAATGCTGCAGTCTTAGATGATTTCAGATTTTATGCCATTTTTTATTGCATGCAAACCATAATTTCATGGTGGGTAATTCCTTTATTGTTGCTTTTAAAAACGTTTCCATTTTTTAAACAAATTTTCGGTTTAATGTTTATTTTAGTAGACCTTGGCTATAGTGACAATGTGCTTTTTGTTGTTGCAGGTGACTATATGTCAGACATGTGGTGACAGGGGCTTCTCCGAGGCATTGATTTACTGTGATAGGTGTCAAGCTTTTGCTATACATCGGTAAATGTCGACATCGCCATTGTCTGATACATAACATGCTTGGTTCTGGAACACCATACGAACATGAAATAATTTATTTATTTATCTTTTACCGTTGAAGGAGATTTACTATTTAGAATGGAATTGTTGTAAAGATGGATGTGTATTGAAAATGTTTGAGTAGCATTATTATGGAAACTCACTACAAAAACCTTGAATTAGATATTTATTGCACCATTTACCTACTTTTAATTTGCTTCAGTAAGTTGTTTCTTGATTAAACCTTTGATTTTTTTTATTCGTTTTCACAAATTTTTTGCTTTTTTAAATTATCTTTCTTCATCCAGTTATTGCTTATACAAATTGCCGGAAACTTTTGAAGAGCATGTTGTTTGGTTTTGTGCGGACTGTGAACCAAATGTTGCGGAATCATCTAATCTCAAGCAGGCTCCCCGAGCGGCTGACTTTCAATCAAGATTGAAGAGGGTTAGTTCTGATAGAAAATTGGAGGGGGAGAATGACATCAAAAAGTTAAAGGTGCAAAGAGAAAGTAGCCCCTCGCTTGTGCCTGGCTGTAATGAAGAATCTAGGCTTATTGAAGCTAAAGCTCCTCCTTCAAACACTTGTACACATTTTGGAGGATCAGAAAGATCCGATCAGGTTAACATTGATGAGGGAGCTGAATCTGTCAGTAATAGAACATCTCCCGTAGCTATCAATGAGCATTTAAACATCATCGAGCATAACATTTTGGACCCTGGGTTGCGGGATCTGGATAGGGTTTGTACCGATGAAGTGACTGAATGTGTTAATACTAAAACATCTCTTGTGGATGAGAAAGCTGATTCTGTAAATAATAGAACATCTCCTGTAGCCATCAATGAGCATTTAAAAATCATCAAGAATAACATTTTGGACCCTGGGTCGAGGGAACTGTATAGGGTTCATACCGATGAAGTGACTGAATGTGTTAATACTAAAACATTTCTTGTGGATACCGGCAAACAAATTCCAAAAGGCATTTATCTACCTGCACAGCCAATACTTGAACCGATATGGAGGTGAAATTTGTTTCCCTTTTAATGTTTATACTCTGTGTTACTCGGACTAGGGTGTGGGTATCAAAACTCGTATGTTCCCATTACGAGCGTGTTCAATTTTTTCTAAGTTTTCCTATGAATTTGGAGGGTCCTCGGAGGGTCATATTTCCATACCCATGTCCAAAAATGTATCCGATATGAGAGTCGGACATGGGTATTTTAGGGAAAATGAAGTGTCGGAGCAACATAGTTTTTACTAGTAATTAGTGGGTTTTAAAAGCTCATGAGCTTGATTGTCTGTTGACAGGGGAAGTTTCCATCTCTCTGATGAAAAACTTATTGTTGGAGTTATATCCCATTTGTCTAGTTTAGCATGCTTTAAGGTTTTTGCGACGGCAAAATGCTTACCTCAATCGCTTAGACCAGAATTATTTCCAAGATGTTATGTGTGGCCAGAAGGCTTTAAAAATGAGGGACCAACTGAAGAAAGTATTGCTCTTTATTTCTTTCCAAATAACGAAAGGTGATACTTAGTCTAATGTTATGTCATAATCCTTGTCTGTATTCTAGACTTTGTACCTTGAATTTTTTTTTTTCACTTTTACAGGGAGACTAAGATTTTTGACCGTTTAGTGGATAAGATGATTGGCCAAGATCTTGGCATGAGAGCTGTAGTTCAAGATGTAGAACTCCTTGTTTACACTTCTAAAGTTTTGCCATTGCATTTTTGGAGTGAGTCAAATATCCATCGTGTTTTGTTTAATGAACATAAGTTAGATATTCCAATTGGAAAGAGTTAGTGTTTGGGTTACTGAAAAGTATTTAATCGTTTGATTCATTTGCAGGGTTCCAGGAGAAGTTGTATTTGTGGGGAGTGTTTAGAGCGAAGCAAGCTTCATATTTAACAAACGCAGTTCGTGGAGAGGAGAAAAACCTTGTAAAGGCTTTAACCCGGGATTCATCGAGTCCTGTCAGTCCTTTAAGCTACAGAGATAGTGACAAAGGTAGTTCTCTTTCTGTCTAGGGTATCTTCTAAAATTGCACATTTTCTTTTGGTGGTTTAGGTTTTGAATAAATAGATGTAGGCTGTTACTAGAATTCTGGGGTGAGTATTAGGTACAGGTAATTGAAAAATTTTAACTTTTTTTATATATTTTAAGGATCATTTTTTATACCAATGTTCGACTATGTATTGATTGATTCTTCGCCCCCAAAAGCATTGGAATGACTTAATAAAAATGAAATGTTGTTGGGGCAAGTTGTTATGCTGTCCAAGCGACTGCAAATACATGTCAATAAGGTGACTGTGAATGAACATCACATCGCCTGTAATGAAATGATTCTTTTGCCCCCAAGGCATCGTGATACCTTAAAAAATTTTGGGGCAAGTTGTATCATTATATGATGTTTCTTTATTTGTTTTTAATATTTCGATTCTTTACTGACTGTTTTCTTTCTTTATATGCATGCATCATAATGCCATCATAAATATGGTCAGAGATTGATGGTAAAGGGGGTCAGTATCCGACGGAAAGGGCTTTTAGTATGGAAGGGCAGCCTTCAGGAATTATTGAAAAGCACCAAATGGTCAGGGAAAGGTCCGAAAAGAGTCAGCAAAGGGATGGGGATTGTCTAAAGGTTGGATATGTATCAACACTTCCAGAGCAAGTAGAACTTGACCTCCGCCAAAATGACCTTCAAGATTTGAAGGGCATATGGGATCAGTGGGGTACTAGTGATAGAGAGGCTTTTACTAATAAATATGGCGATATTGCGCTTTTGATTCTAGTGAATATTGATGAGCAACTACTGCAGGCTATAGCACAGTTTTGGAACCCGGGATATAGATGCTTCACTTTTAACCGAGAGGATATGGTCCCAACCATAGAGGAGTACTCAGCATTGTTGCGCATAAAACATGCCAGTCCCGACAGAATATATATTAAGCAACGTAAGGCTCAATCATTCAGGAAAAAGTTGGCAAAGATTACCGGGGTGGACAGGCAGTGGATTAGTGAGCATATAGTGAAAAAGGGAAAGAGCGAGTACATCCCCTGGGCTACGTTGCGACCTTTGATTCAGGGCCATTCCGATCGAGAGAAGGCTAGGGATATCTTTGCATTGGCGGTTTATGGGTTAGTCATCTTTCCGAGAACTTTGGGATGCATTGAGGCTGCAGTGGCGGATATCTTTAATAGGTTGGTTTCTAACATCAGTCCCTCTCCGGCGATAGTGGCAGAGACCATTCGATCTTTGAACATCTGTAGAAAGGAAGGAAAAGGAAGATTCTTTGGGTGTGCACAACTTTTACATGTCTGGATCCATAGCCATTTTTGGAAAGAACAGAAGACAACTTTCTGCCCATCTTCGGAGTCTTTTGTGCCGATTAGTGAGTTCCTTAAGAAAGAATGGCCAAAAGATGTGACTAAGGACCACTGGGTTCCAAGGTTTCGGAATCTACGGAAAGATGATGTGACATGGAGAGCCCCTTGGATGCTTCCTCGCCGAATACTCTACAAGTGTGGGGGCAACGATTGGGTACCACTTTTAGGCATATGGGGAAGCATTAGCTATGCACCGTTGTTAGTTCAGAGGCAGTACGGATCCCAACAATTCACTCCTCAGACTCATGGTCTTGATCAGTTAGACTTCGCATACGAAGGAGAAGGTTATCTGAATAAAGTTCGGGGAGTAGGAGAGGCTTGGAAACAGACCTTCCGCATGGAGTTGGCCGTATGTCAAGATAACATGACCCCAGCCTACGAGGAATGGAGGATTAGACGGGTTAATGATAAGCTGATCCTGCCAGATGACGGGCCGTTGTTGTTAGCGTCTGCACAACCGAATAAGTCGCCATCAGAATTGGAGCTTCGGAGATGAGAGTTGCAACAAGAGAAGGCTGTAACTCTACGAAAACAGATTTTAGTTGATTTTAAATTAGTTTTATTTAGTTTAGGCTAAATGCTTAATTCAGGATCAAACTTTTTACCGGTCGAGTGTGCCAAGATCAAAGCTTTTATTTGAGTATATTAAAAAAGTGAGTAAAGTTCATAAAGGATGGTAATTATAAAAAACCGAAATAATCAAAAAAATTAAAAATTAAAAAAATATATAAAATCATTAGAATCAGTGCAATCCTCACTATTTTATAGTAAAAAATGAAAGCGGTTGGTTTTTACGGCATGTAATTTTTTTTTCTTCATTTCTTCTCTCTCTCCAATGTGGATTCTACATTGACCCACAAAGTTAGTATCTCAAAAATCGTCAATCCATTGTTCTTTAGCTAAGTTTTCGAAGTTTGTTTTTCACCCACCTCAATTTTTTTTTTTTTTTTGTGTAAAGATGTGTAGAAGTTGCATGTACATTGGTGTAAGCAGTGTTATTGATATCGTATTGGTGTCGATTGTATCAGTCGATGCGTACTAATTTTGATATATAACGATACTCATGACAATTGATTTCTTTTTGATTTTAATTTTGATTTGTATTAGTCGTATCGGTAGGTATCGGTCCATTTTGGTGGTACCGATCGAAAATAACTTATACCAATTGGTATGTAATATAAGTTTGTAAAAAAAATTTAAATGTGATGAATATTATAAATAATTATTTATAAATTTAATGAATATTAGATATAATTGTTCA
>JBBYHO010403814.1:0-15924 GCA_038382025.1 Adansonia gregorii
ATAAACATAAAATATTACGAATTAATATCTAATTAAATAAAAAATAAATAGTATTAAATATTTAAGCATTTGGCTTTCGGTGCATGCTTTTCTCACTATTAGATAAAAAGAGTTCAAATCTCCCTTATTCCAAATCTTAAAATTTTAAAATGTAATTTTAAATTATACTTGCTTATGTGTTAAAGTAAATTATTTACATAAATATAAATATCAGCAAAATATACACAATCAACATATATCGACATATATATGATCATAAAAATTATATTTACGTATAATGATTAAACTTATATTAAATGAAAATAAATTGAAAAGTAACGGAAGAAACTCGAACCTTATTTTCTAAAGATATGCTATCGACAAATATTTTTAGTGAATTGTTGGCCAAGGAAAGCTCGCAAGACAAGATAGTTTGCTCATTTTACTTGTCTTTATTGCCTCTATCCCTTAAATACTCTTTTAATTTGAGGTTTTTCAGCTTTTTTTCTTTAATTTTGATCTTAATTATTTTAAAATCAAGTTAAATTTTTAACAAATGTATATGTGAAATCTTATTCACATCAAGAAGCATTTTTTTTTCCAAAATTTAACTAATAATGATTTATAAATAATAAGTGATCAAATTTAAAATGTTTACTAAATAAAAGAAGGTAAAAACTCCAAATTAATTGCAAGACGGGGAGTTTGTTTGTTTGTTTGTTTGTTTTAATGAAAACAGGGTTTCAGAAACCAATAAAGTCTCATAATTCATTTAATTAAAAAATTATAATGGGAACACATCTGTAAGGCAATGGCCTGATGGGATGAGAAAGGAAAAAGTTGGGAATATTAATGAGATTATGGGATCTCCAAATTGCAACCCCTTCACCAAATCCCAATACCTAATACTGAAAACATTTAAGTTGCAACCTCTAATCTAAGCATACTTTCCTTTCCAATTTTATTTAATAAAATAAAAACATAAAAAGTATCTGTAGGTGGAGATTAATTACTCGAAAACTTTAAACCACATGATGTGACATAACAATAATGTCCCACGCTTTGTTTTGTACTGCAAAGCAAACCTTTCAATGCTGCCTTTTTTTATTTATTTTTTTATTTGATAAGTAAAGCTGACCCTTTTTTCTTTGTTGCTTCCTTCCACAAGACATAAATTTGTACACACAAAAGATTCCTTCGATAAAGAAAGCAATGCTTCCAACTATGTCTGTGATCTCAATTAATGCGAGGCCTACATAGTTAAAGCGTGGTTTTTTTTAAGTAATATGTTAACTTCAGAAAGATAGTTATGTAATAAGATAAAAATAAAATATTTAATATATGATATAATATAATATGAATAATTATTATAAAATTTACATAATATATATTATTAATATATTAAAATATAAAATATTTTAAATATAATTATAATATAATAAAATATATATTTAATATAAATATAAAAAAATTATATCAATGTCACATCAAAACCTACCTCCAGCATTTTCACATCTCACTTTCCTAAGGAGCATCCTTTATTGTACGAACACTGACGGGTAAATGTTGAAGGCACGTTGCCAATGCATTATTGGGCTGCCCGGTCATTCAGTACATTAATGATGTCGCATTTAAATTATGTTTTTGTACATGTGATATACGTGGAGCTATTTTTTTTATTTATATATGATGTATTATCGTTATATAATAAATTATATGAAATTTTTTATAAATAAAGTTAATAATATTAGATACAGTATTAAGAATATGATAAAAAATAATTAAAATATAATATTATATATAAATATATAATGATTTAAAATTTATATAGTATTAATTATTAAAAATTAAAATATATATAATTAAAAAATATCTTAAATATAATTATATCGTAAAAAATATAAATATGATATAAATATATAAATTTTTAAATCTACTTATTATTAATAAATAAAATTATTTATATTTATTTTTAAAAATTTTATGTGTACTTAACAAAAATAACATCATTTAATTTATCTAACAACATATACATCAAATATAAACCCTTCTTTAAATCTTATCTTATTCAACTAGAAATTTGAATTTAGGTTTTCAAAGTAAAAGCTTAATCTTTTAACTCTTGAGATTTTCATCCCAAAAGCTTTGTAAATGAAAACATACACTAGATTTTTCGTCGTAAAAAGAAACTTTTGTTGTCCACATTTAGGTTTTGGTTGACAAAGACAATGAAAAAAAATTAAGGATAAAAAAAGTAATTCAATAACGTCGATAATCACATTTTTAGTTTATGAGTTAACCTTTAAATTAATAATATTGTCATTTTATCCATTTTTTCTTTTCTATTTAGCCAAATTTGAAAGCACCTATACATGTCGCTTCCGACCGAGCCGAGTTTGTATTCCGAAAAGGTAAGCTTGGACAGACACAAATATGTGTTTATCAATATAATATATTTGATTATAATATTTTTATTAAAATAAAATGAAAAATATATGTTTATTTAGTAAAATGATAATTTTATGTGTGGTTGAGTAGGATTTGAGACTGAAATGCTGCAATCTGAAGGCAAAGTCTCGTCCAAAATGCTTGGGCTTGGGAGGATAATCAGGATATTTGAACTCCATATATATCCACGCCTTATAGAAAAGAATGAGGGATGTAATTTTTAAAGGATTTTGTAAATATATTCTTTCTTATTAATGGAGGTCGAACAATATTGTATTGTGTAATATTTTTTACCTTTCCTTTGTTCTCACATTGATACATGATCTGATATGTCTATGTTTATAAATATATGTATATATATTCTTGCTGAAATGTGCGGTGATTAATCTCTTGCATATGTCGCTGTTGCCTCGAGTGAATCCAGGCCATGCATGCCTCCTGGCCGTGTTGTCTGGCAACTGGTTGTTATGTTACGATGATGAAGGTTCTTCGTAGCCCATGTGATTCATAGCAATGGCCTTCTAATTGCTGTGGCCTCTACTGGTTGGCATGCTTGTGTGGGGGAATTGGGCATAGTTGTGCCAAAAGGTAAAGCTTGTGCCTAAAACGATGTTGCTAAAGACCTAGGACCAAGTTCCTTGTATCGGGCAAAGGCCCCTTAGGGTGGTGCATGCAGAAAATGTGGGTGCCGTCTTGCCCTAGCCATGCCCTTTCTGTAGGGACAATCTCATGGCCCTTGCTTTGGCAACCATAAGAAGGCCTTGGGTGGCCAAGCCCATGCTTTTTGTCAACCAAGTTCTACGACATGGGTAACTATAGATGCTCAAACATAAGAAAAGGGTCACAATCCCTAAGACAAATTATTCTCAAAGCATGGGTAACTATAGTTGCTCAAACACTTTTCTTTATTAGAAATGATGCCAAAATAATTTTTTTTAACTTTATTAAAAAAATAAGTTAACTTATAAAAATTTTTGTATCCATTTATGTTTTAAAATAAATAAATGTATTTCGATCATCAAGAATAAAAAATTAATAACTTCTCCTTAAATTTTTGTTATCTTACTTATTCAAACAACGTTAAGTAGGAGAACTCTATCATTAGATAATATGTTGTAGAGCTAATTAGATTGGATTTAGGGGTATATACAATCAATAATGCAAATCCATCACCACAATGTAGTAATACAAGGTTTCTCTTAATGTTAGTGGCATGATTGATAACCATGACATGATTAATTGGACGAAGACCATGGAACATGTAAAGCCTTGCAAAGGAATTATAAATGGTTATAATTATAGGATCTTTATGAATCAAATTCATGTTCCTAAAACTGTTCTTAGTTATTGTATTGCCAAGATGAGGCATTGACAATCCAAAAAAACTTCACGTGTTATGCCTTCTTACATATGAAATAAGCAACCAGTCTTATACCTTGATGTATAAGAGATAATTAGGAAGACATGTGGGTGCATGTTTTGTGGAAACAAGTTCACTACACATAGCCCTGTGTGAGAACTCCATTTTGTAATAGTCACTTAAGTGTTTATGAAAATATTCTCACGTGCCAATCGTGTTTATGAAAATATTCTCACGTGCCAATCGTGAAACTAGTCCTTAGACTTGTGATATCAAGTCATTTTGCATAGGGAATGCAATACTTTGATTCCATCTAAATAGGTCCATAAGGAGGGATGCCTATGATACGGTGATTTTGGGTATAGCATGAACCACATAAAGATGGATAAAGTGATCTAGAGAGAGGTTGCTCATTGTGACATCAAAGATGTAATTTATTTATTATTGGCTATAGTTAATAAAAATAAAGTCTTTAGTCAAAGCATGATGGATTAGGAGAAATCATTTCTATAAATTTATAATGTTAACCATGACCTCTAGAAACTAACATGGATTGAAGCGTGAGTAGACATTTCACCATGCTTAAATTTATTTTGGAATATTTTGTGAAAAGATCGAATTACATTGATAAGCTAGCCACTAAAAGTTTTCAATAAAGTTATTTTGACTTTTTAATATTTGGGTGGTCATGATGGGTTGCTAGATCCTACTGTTGATCTATGAACATGGTTAATAAGATTAATTATATTCATTGCCAACATGTTGAGAATTTAATAGATTATACAAAAAAGAATAGATGAGTTAGGATTTACTTAAGTTTGACTTAATTAAATAAAAAATAGCATATGGAGAGCTTAATTGATTCATAAATCTAATTTATGTCTTCATATGAAAAGATAGATAAGAATGTCTTGTTAAGATGATACTAGTTATAGACATATCATTATGGTAATTCTATTCTTGGCTAAATAATCTTTCTCAATTGTTCAGGTAAATTAAATAATTATTCAATTGGATTTATATGAGGTAAAATTGTTTTACTTAGACAAAAAATTTAATTAGAATTCAAATTCTTATATATGTATACAGGTTAATCGAACCCCCTAGTTAATTAGTCTAATGGCCTCGTTTTGAACAAGCCCACTTAGACATGGACTGGTGTTGGCCAAATTTAAAAGGACGTCTAATTAGTACTGGATTAGGCTAAGACACTAATTATTTTTCTTTGTAACTTATTTTTTGCCTGGCCTATGTATTATCTAAACCTTGTAATTTTTTATTTAGTAAACATGAATGATTCATTAAGCATGATGTCATATGTGTGAATACGATTACCTTCATCTAGAAATTATATCATTAAACTAAAATAATATTAATATAAAATTAAGTATTTTATAATTTTAATGTTTTAATTAGCAAAATTATAATTTTAATAAATTAATGTAATTTATGAGGTATAACAAATATTAGGAAATTAATAAATAGGAGTTGTAGCTATGAATGCTACAGATGGTCTAATGAGAGAAATAAAAGTGATTGGCATAAGAGTCTGTATGAGTGTTTCAGCTAGTAAAGAGCTGTTGGGCTTTTAGACAAAATTATTAGTGGAACAACGTGACAAGACCTACCAGATCTAGATAGCTCAGTTAGCCAACAACAATATTTGGATAATAAAATTTGAAAACATATTTGACATGCAGAAATAAAAAAACACAGAAATTTATCTGGAAATCTGTAATAGAGAGAAAAAAACACCAGACAAAATCTGAGTAAAATCTACTTTGAAAATAGGCAAATTGTAATATTACAATGTCTTAAGCCTTTTGATCAAAGCTTAACATTTATAACAATTAGAATAATATAACAAATTTATCTTTTTAACATATCCAAAATCTTTCTTTAATTGGTTAAAGTATTTTAAATCTTTATGATCAATAATACCCTAATAAATATCCCAAAGACTCAATTCTTAAATACCCTATTTTATTATGTGTTTTCAGTAACTTTGTTGTCCAATTTTGAACTTTGGTCTTCTAGCACATGTGCGAACACTTTACAACAAAAGACTTTTAACTATTAATATGAAACGTCTTTTCTTGCCCATACCTTTTCTTAAATGTTAAAGCTCAATGGCACTAATGGTAATCTATTGACTAGTTAATAGGCTGAGTTGACTGCTTCACCCTAATACACTTGTGGCAACTTAACCATCTTTAGCATGCATCTAACTTTTTTTCATAGCGATGTAATTCATTCTTTTAACTGTACCATTAGGTTACAATGTTCTAGGTTTTATCTGCTTACGTTGTATCCCATGATTTGAATAGTATTCTTTAAAGTCATTAGATGTGTATTTTCTATCATTATTAGTGTGAGGACATTACAAGGATAATCTTGTCATTTTTTTCACCATGGCATGAAATTTTTGGAAAAGCTACAATACCTAGCCTTTTGTTTTTAAATACGCACTGGTTTTTGCATAAAGCATCATCAATAAAAGTAATAAAATATTTACTACCCCTATTAATTCTACTTCTGTAGGCTCACATAGATTAAAGTATATTGCAATTATGCGTAAGGCCTAGAATTTATTTGATTCTCTTTTAAGGTGAAATACTAGACAACACTGAGTTAAAGAAATGATTTAGACCATATTTGGACTATTTAAGCCTTTCTAAGACTACCTATATGTGAGTATCCTTAGTGTATTCCATTTAAGCTTTATTTATATGTCTATTTTCTTTTGCCTGTCACACATTTTAGCCTAGCCAAATAAGAAAAATTATAATTAACCATTACTACATAGGCATATGCATGAAATTTTTCCAAGACATATTTATGAATGATGTATATATTGTGTCCTATTAATGGATAGTGATATTTAAAAAAATTGAAAAAAATTAAACAATGAATACGAAAAGTGAAAAAAAAAAAGAGAAAATAGATGTAAAAGAAATGAAGTGGTATAAAAAAAAGTTACATGAAAAAAAGGATAAATGACCCAAAATGTTCATAATGGCTTTCAAAAAATGCTAAATACCAAAATGTTTTATGGATGACTTAATTCAAAATATCTCTTTTATCTTACCTTTACCCTAGCCTTCTATTATAAGCTTAATAAAGTCTTATATGATCTTTTACGATGTGTTAGCCTATATTTGTGGAGAGAAAGATGAAACTGAGAATCAAGTATTAATTGTAGTTTGCATTGGCATAAACTTAGGATTTTATGTAGTGATTTCTAGAAAGATCATAAATACACTCGAAATCTATTCAAAGCATAAGGTTAATAATTATATCAAAGTATGAATTAGATTATGTTTGTTTCTAGCTTTAGTTGGGATTTTGAGATAACTTTTGAGGAAATTTAACGCAATCACTATTTGATTACATTCATCTCGATTTGTGTTTTGTTTGTTTTATTACATTTCATTTATTTTAGTTTTTGTTTATTTTGTTTTATGTTGCTTGAGAACTAGCAAAATCTTAAGTTTGGTGGTGTAATAACTCTATGAAATAGAGTTATATAATCTCATTATATGCATTAAAGTCAGTCAAGTCCTAAAAATTTTTGTTTAGATTTTAGTAATTTTTAGTTTAACTTAAATAAGTTTTGATTATTTACTTTATGCTTAACTTATATAGTACTTTCAGCATTTTTTATAGTTTGTCTGCCTAAAGCCCAAAAAAGTGTTAAAGCACGATAATGCATTGAAGAAGCAAAATGGGACTCAATCAAATAACTTTTCAAAATGTGTTGCTCTTGTTACTTGTACATAAAATTACTCCTTTTCTAGCTTTTTACAACTTATAAATAAGAATTTTTAGGACTTAAATTAGGGTTAGAGATTGTTAATTTTTTTATTATAGTTTTCTGAAAGTGGGTAGCCATCAACTTTGTAAGTGAGGAGAAGAATGATTTGGAGAAGTTCAAAGACCTAGACTTGAAAACTCTTACTTTCTCTTTTCCTTTGAGATTTTTATCTTTCTAGTAATATTAATGATGGTGAAACTCTTGTGTTTTGTATTTACTTTAATTAGCATGAATTAAATTTATTTTTCTAGGGTTATAATGGAAACTTAAAACGTTGTTTGAATTAGTTTACCCGTTTTCTTGATTGTACGATAATTAAGTTGTTTATTCAATCATATTTTTAATGTTTCTAATATATTGGCCGCCAGTTAGATTGATTTGGTAACTTTAATAAATTTGAAAAAAAGAATTTTATGTTAAAAGACCTAGATTGAATGACATGTTTTATGTTCATGTATTATGATGAATTAGTTTGCATGTTAACTAAAAATATAAAAGCATGTCATATGGAACCAAATTAGGGTCCAAGTTTAATGAGTTTCTTTTTAATTCAATTTACAAAGATATATAGCAAATTAGTTAAGAGAGATTTTTTTTTTATAAGACCATCAGAAGATTCTCATAAATAAATTAGAACTCTAGGTTAAAAATTCATTGTCGTTAACCAAGTTAAAAGGATAAAACAGATTCAAAAGAAGTATTAAGAAAAGTTGTTATCCTAAGTTTTTCTTATTGATTAAGTATTTATTTTAGTTAATTTTAGTTTATTTTAATATACAATTTTAATCAGTTGTTTGGATATATTAAGTTGTTTTAATTTTAGTATTTAGCAATTTAAGTACAATTTCTTTTAGGATCAACACTTTATTTATTCACTATATTACTTGTTACAATACATATATTTGTGTGGTGAAAATCGACTACAAGTTTTTGGCTGTAATGAAGTTTTCTTTTTCCCAGAAATTTTACGAAAAAAAACTCTATGATGCTTTCCAAGGAAACAATAATCACATAAATATAATGACATATTTTTGGTCAAGGAAATAAAGGATTGCCTAGCCAAAGTTTGCAACCCTTTCTTTCTAATGTGTGAAAACCTCTTATGCCATAAATTTTCCTAAGCATCATTCTCAACATCATTCATTTGGTAACTGCATAGTTTTATCCAGTTCTTCCATAAAGTTTTCTTTTGCAATTATTAAAGACCCTTTTACTAGCTTCAATTGCCCATCTTTTTATTAACTTTCATGTTCTTTTCGATTAAGGAAATCAATTGCAAACAATTTTAATCTTAGATCTAGAATGTGCCTAACATCTTTCAACACCAGTTTGCAATTGGTGTTGGTTTGTACAATCATATCACCAATCCCTGCAATCAAAGATATACTTTGATGTCCTTTTTTTGATTAGCTGAAATTTCCAACTTTATAGGTTTTGGACAACTCAATCTTAAGAACACAATGGAATGTTGTCCAACTGGCGACTATCTATTCAACATCTTGATTGCTAATATGATTGCACTATTTTTTTATACAAAATAATGAAACTATCACTTCACCAAATTATACTGCAACAACATTGTTATCATCTGATATCTCTTTGTTCATCATTTTATTATGCAATTACCTTAAGTGTTGGCAATTTAACTTGATATGGCCAAGTTTGCCATAATGATAGTACTTGACTTTTTCTCTAGACTTAGATCGATTTCTAGACTTCAAGCGTTCTCTATTATCTTAGCCTTTATTTTTGGTTTTACCCCTATTCTCTATGATAATTGCTTGATTTTCAACCAGTGCCATTTTACTTCGTCTTGCTTTTTCATTGAATAAACTATCTTTTACCATTTCAAAATTTACTTTATCATTACGAGTTGAATTAAGGACTTATTACAATTAGCGTATCTAAGCTATTTAACAAGGAACCCAGAAAAGACAATGTTTTCATTTCATTATCCATGTTGACTTTCATAATATTCATTTGATTGAATAGATCCTAAAAGTCACTTAAGTGCTCGATCATTTATCATCTCTCCTTATATTGTAGAATGGCAATCTTTTCATTAAAAGGAACTTTATTCTAGATGGACTTCCTTTCGTACAATATTAATAGTTTTTCCTAAACATTATGCGAATTCATCTTGTGTGCCACATGATGAAGAAAAACTTTAATTGTTTATCCTTTCTCTTATAGAGATGAAAACTACTGATATCAATCCATTTTCTATAATGCCCAGTATCTTTCTATTTAATATTTTTAATTATTCATATTTTATATTTGTTGGCTTAGTATACTTGTTCATACAGGCCTCTACAATATAGATGATCATCATTAGCTTCTATATGGAATAACTAGAAACTATCAATTTCATTCATGGAACCCACATCACTTGCCATAATTTTGAGCAGCAACCAAAAGGAAAAATCATCGCGTGCAATAATATCATGTCATTATAATGTACAAAGTGTGCAATATAGCTATAAAGATGCTTTTGCTATAGTATTATCTATTAGAGATGCTGCATTAGCCCTAACATTAGTTGATGGGCCCTAAGACAAAAATATTAGCGGAACAACATGGTAAGATGTACAAGATCTAAATAGCTTAGGTAGTCAATAATAATATTTGAAAAATAAAATTTAAGCTAAGTAATAGATTTTACATGCAGAAATAAAGAGCACAAAAATTTACATGGAAAACTATTTGCAATAGAGGTACAAACCATTGAGCAAAATCTAAGTAAAATTCATTATGAAAATAAAAAATTTACACTACTACAGTATCTTAAGCTTTTTTACCAAAGCTTAAGAATCACAATAACTAAAATAATATAAAAAAGTTACCACTTCGAGAAAATGCCCCAAGTTTTTCTAAGATTGGATCCCAATGATCAACAATACCCCAATAAATATCTCAAAAGCCTAATTCCTGAATACCTTATTTTTTTATTTGTTCTCTCTATGGAACACTAACTTTGCGCTTTATTTATTGCACTGCCATTCTTTCTTTTTTTTTTTTTTTTCCTTTCAATGGACAAAACTTTTGCATCAGAAGCTCTTTATATAGGCAATAACATGGTTCATTGCTGGTGTGAAAGAAAATTCTTTCTTCTTTTTTCGCTTTGTCGGGAGCAAAGCTTTTCGTTAAATGCTTTGAAATGAATGGCCACTAACCATTCAATTTCAGAAAATTTCACCAGCTAATAAATTCATGCAATTGACATAGTTTGAATGTTGCATAGCTTATGAGGTTTTAGTCAGTGGGACAAAACCACTTCTTACTAATAAGAACGTGTTTAGGGATTTCATTGATTTAACTTCTGTAAATACTTATATAATGTGCCCTATTCATAAACCTATCTCACTTTCATACAATTAATTACAAAATTAAAGAGCTTATTTTATTTTTTTGCAAAATTAATAGCTTATTTGAGTATTATTTGAAAAAAAAAACAACTTAAGCAATAAAAAATATTGGATGCTAATGCTTGATCTCAATTGGCTTTTAATTTAAATGAACTTTGATAATGATAAATGAGGCTATTAATGAAAAATCCACACTGAATAAAACCTTGTTGAATTCAACTTGATATATATGATCATTGTACTAGATTAAAGGTATAAAAAGAGAAGAGTTAATTGAATAAACCAGGTAGTGGTGTGATCTAATTGCTCATAACATAGGATGCAAGAAGCAGTAAAATAGAAGCAATATTAATTGGACTCTCTTTGATTCTGGTTATATTAAATTGAATGTTGATGGATCATTAGGAGGCAAAGCTGGACCGTAAGGTGTATTAGGGAATGAAAAGGGTGAGGACTGTGAGGTTTTTGCATTATTTTTAGGACGAGTTGGGATAATGCACTCAAATGATGCAGAACCCTTGGCAATCAGAATAACAATGGAAGTATTTTTTTTAAAAAAAATAGGCTGTAATAGTGCAAAATAGACTGGTGATTGAATTTCATTAAGAAATTGTGGTCAAGTTGATGTCGAGACATTGAATATAAACCTTGGAACTTAGTTGATTCTTTGTCAAGAATTGATAGTATGCTAGACAAAATTGGCAATGTCCACCTACAAAACGTGTTCCGTGAAGTAAATGGGTTTGCATATGCATTAGCAAATACGGATACTAGAAACTAGACTTCGTTTAAAACGTGGTGGTAGACTGGATTTAGATCTTGCTTCTGGGTGTATGTTGTTTTTAGAAATTTTGTTTTGTTCTATGTTTATTAGCTTACCTTTTCAGTTTGTCACAATTCTCATTAATAAATAGGGATTTAGAAATATATATGTTGTTCAGTGCATGCTTTTACGTACATAAAGATCATTTTGAGCTTTGTAATAATCTTTCTCTATAATAGATGGTGGCAATGTAATTGTCTGGATTATGAGTGGATATGATGGTAGGCACTTGAGGAAGGAAAGAATTTTGTCAAGAAAGGTTGAAGTTTGATCCAGTTTTGAATCTCCGGTGATCAAGTTAGTAAATGACAGACGTTTGATTTAGTTTTGAGTCTCTGGTTATCAAATCAGAGGGAAAATAAGAATACAATAAAAGGCATAAGTTTACTTGAGAACGTAAAATACCTATATGAGAGAAGCATGGATGATTTGATGCGAGGTTGGTGATTTAGTGCAATATGCTCCTTGCAATATAGTAAAAATGACATTAATCAAGGCCCAACATGGTAGCACCAAATCAGTAGGCCATATTAGGAGCATGACCAACCTTTTGGGCCACCCTTCTCATAGCTTAAGATAGCCCTTCCAAGTATCACAAGAATTCTACATGATGATAACAAGTTGGTAGCATTCCAATGGTTTATTACCCTGTAAATAAGGGCATTATTCATGATGTAATATGACATGACAAGTTAAAATCTCTCTAAATTTACATTTTTCTCTCACTGATCTCCTAATTTGCTTAAAGTTCTACTTAAAAGAATCCCATATAACGATGAAGACTTTTACTAACGGTACAATCTATCAATATAGATATAACTTATAGAATAATTATATCCATCATTATAGGTACTAATACTTACAGATTTTATAATTCGCAAGGTATAATATATAACATAATATATACTGATGAAATTGTCTTTTACCAATATAAGTCTCGAGTTTAAGAAACTGTGCTCATTTTTTCCTTTAATGACAAATAATTTAATTTTGATAAAACAATTTTCATTTTTTTAAGAGGGTATACCAATGGATTTGTCCATGGGTATATCTTGATTTTATAATTTTGGTATAATTCTCCTCACACTTATTCCCTAACCTCTAAATCCCTAAATCCTTAATTCTTCTGCAAAACCCAAAATCCTCCCCACACTAAATTCCTAGTAACCTAACTCATTATTACAACTTAAATCACTTAGCGTTGCTTAAAATGGGTTTATTAGGCAAATTCCAAGCCAACTTGTCTCATTGTCAAAGTTAAGAATTCTGGTGCTAGAAGCTAACAACATTACAGGAATAATGCCAAAGTGGATAGATAACATTTCTTCTTTTTATGATCTTTCATTAGCTTTGATTTATAGTATTTCTTCCATGTTGGAAATTATGAAGCTTGGGAATTTTTCACTACTTGACTAATTTTTCAACATTGGTAGTGTTCCTTGTGTATCAAACATTCTTCCCTATTGATTTTTCCTCCCAAACCCGTTTTGCTGTATAACCGTTTTTTCTTCTATATTACAATAAAAAAATACATACAAACAAATAGTTAGCAAAATAAGGGCATGGTTTTTCAGGATATTGTGAACAGGACAAGCTGGGGTTCTACCATCTGTAGTTTTAGAAACATAACACATTACAGGAGTGGACCACATGCTGCTCCATGCAGCTATTCATTAATAGTTATGCTTTTTTTTTTATCTTCTTTGATTTCCTTTTTAGGTTCTTGATATATTTTGATGGCAGCTAGTTCACCTTATTTTAATGATAGATAAGGTGACAATAGCAAAATAGGTGAATGGAAAAAGCATGACCTTATTTTTCATTATCTTTTTAATTTCTTTATTGATAAGAAGTACTTTACCAATTCAAGGCCAACTTCCAATTAGAAGGGATTTAAAAGAGGTTATGGCAAAAGCATGATCTTTCCCCTCTATTGCAATGAAAACCCTTTCTCATCGACATTTCCAAATGCAGCCTTAACCAAGTAAAAAATTAGATTACATTTGTGATTGCGAATATTTTCCTTAATTTATATATTTCCTTTTGAGTTTCAAAAGTAATTCAGTGATAGCCTTAAAATCATTAAATAAAATTTTAGGGTTTTGTTCAAGATGGTTTTCCTAGCTCTATGAGTTTATGACCTAAATAAAATCAGTATCAAATTTTATTAAACTTCTTAAAAATATTCTAAAGTTATGGAGAACTAAATTTACTTTGATTAACGAAAGTAGGTTTAAGCTGATATGATTTACTGTTTCATCATTTATTAGCATATTAAGAAACTCATTACTTCAATTAGTCCATGTATTTGTCGAATGGATCTTTTAATTATTGAGAGGGTTGTCCAAAGGAGGTATATATGGCATTTTGAGTAAAATTTAGAAGTAAACTAGATAAAGCGATGGCAATTAAGGTTGTTGTTTTCATTACTATATAATTTCAAGATAAAAATGGATCCACGAGAAGATTGTTTCAAAAAGGTTCAAATCTTTGATGCTTCCATCAAAAGTGATTGAGTTGTGAAAACTTCTCGATAAGTCTCCCACATTTGAACTGAATTTTTTCGGGTTAAAGAATCTCTTTCTAATTGCTCTAGAATAATTAGGATATTTTTTAAAAGATATACAAGGTTTTACTTTTGTTGGCAACATGTTATGGAGTGATGGTCCCACTTATTAGGTCAAATCAATATGTTCTAAGAAGAAATGTTTGAATATCAATCTCATAAGTACTATACTAGATCCAATTAATCAAAATTTTTTTGAGAAATAAAGATATCTGAGTCATACAAGTAAAAAGACCTATTCATTGATAAGAAAAAGAAAAAAAAAACATGAATGCTGACTGGATAGATGGTAAATCCTAGGTTGCAATAACGATTCGATTGATGATAAGCGAATAGAATTATTGGATCAATTCTCTACCTTAACGATAAAAAAGGATTGATCAAATTCTATTGAACTTGACTCATAGTTATCATTTAGTAAAGAATGACTTCGGTTATCAAATGATTGAACAACTAGAACCAGTTTACTTATAATACCAAGTTAACATTCATAAAAAATATCTAATGAATTATGAGTTCATAATCACTTATCCAGAAACTTCGCGTGGGGTTTTTTCCGTTTTCATAAAAGAATTCTTCCAAAATTTTGAACCTAATTTTTCAAAAAAGCACGTACAGTACTTTTGTGTTTATGAGCCAAAGTTTTAACACAAGAAAACCAAAGCATATACTTTTTTGATAGAAACTCTTTTTTTTAACATATTAGATGGTTTATTCCATTTTAGTGTCTGTCCACCTCAATTTTTATATAACGGATTACCTATGGGAAATATTGAAATCCTCTTTTCTAGTAGTATAGCTGCTGTCTTTTTTGCAAGCCTTGTTGTTACCGAAACTATGTTGTATGGTTTAGCAACTACCCCCTTATGTTATTTGGTCCTACTCATTATCAGTGGGATCAAGGATATTTCCAGCAAGAAATATATCGAAGGGCCAGTGTTAGGTTAACCAAAAATCAAAGTTCATTAGAAACCAGGTTTAAAATTCTTGAAAAATTAGCTTTTATTATTACATTGGCAATAATCCTCAGATAAAGAAGTATCGTTAATTTCTTCCTGCATGTTCCAAGCTCGAAATACGATTTGTAAAAATAAGAATCCTTTTTGTTACATGATTTCTTCTTCACATAGATGGATATGGGATCCATGGGGCAATTACTTAGAAGAACATTTTGTGTAATAATCTTTCCTTGATTTCTTCCTAAAAGGGTATTTACATTTTCAATTGATATAGGATGATTCTTTAAATAAAAAAATAATCAATAATATCGAAGTATATGTGGGCCAAATTTAACAGTATTCAAGAGAAAAATAAAATAATATTAAAAGTTGTGATTTTTTAAATCTATATTTAGCTTTACTAAATTTTAAAGGATAAGAAATGCAGTCTTATTACTCTCCCTCTCTTTCTTAATCCCATAATAGGCATATTTCTACATGAATATTTATATGTTTATGCATGTGCAGTTTTGTCTTTTTTTTTTTCATGAACACACTTATCTATTTATATGTGTCGAAACTTAAACAACTGATATAAATTATTTAGAATTTATTTTTATAAATTTTACTT